>JANTPM010000173.1:6415-19647 GCA_025434745.1 Erythroxylum divaricatum | reverse complement strand
GTCGGTAGTTCGACAACGATAAGTTCAGAGATTTATGCGAGCGACTAAAAATAAGGCTCCAATTAACTTCAGTAGCCCACCCTCAAAGCAACGGTCTTGCGGAGAACACTAACAAAAAGATAATGAGTGCCCTCAAGAAGCACTTAGATGGACGCAAGACTTGGGTAGACGAACTAGATGAAGTATTGTGGACGTACAGAACTACCTCAAATAGAGCCACAGGGGAAACACCGTTCAGGATGACCTTTGGGGAAGAAGCCCTACTTCTAGTAGAAGTGGTGTTGCACAACCAAAGAGTGTCGAGTTATAAAGAAGAGCGGAATAATGAAGCCCGCCAGGCAGAACTTGTGCTTCTCAGTGAAGACAGGGATAGGGCAGCCACTCGTTTAGAAACCATCAGGCAAAAAGCAACGAAGTTCTACAATAAAAGGATAAAGCTGAGCGACATAAAGGTCAGCGGATACGCCCTGTGAAAGGTCGAGGCGGCTGGAAAGCATCCTGGGAAGCTCGGTCAGACATGGGAAGGACCCTACCAAGTGGTCAAGCAAGCTGAACATAGCTCTTACATCCTGTGCGATACGAATGGGAAGATTCTACCGAGGCTTTGGAACTCTCAAAACTTGAAGGCGTTCTACCAATAGATAAGCCTTATTTTAGTTCTCATTTCTTTGTTGATTATTGTTTATTGTACGTACAACTTGTGGGTACCTTTTTTCTGGCCATGCCAGTCAGGTTTTTTAACGGCTCACGCCCTTGTCATCATCAATAACGGGGTTTCAAATTTCTTGGCAAGAAAAATCTCACTAAATTTGGCAAAAGGAGAAAATTCCACCAACTGATCGCCCTCGACATCGTTCAGCCAGGTTGCTAAGACAAGATCTTTGGAACCAGGCAATGTTGAGAAGATGAATCTCGGATCGTTCGGCCTCGACCACGCTCGACCAGGTTGCTAAGACAAGATCTTGGAACCATCGCTCGGCCTCGACCATCGTTCAGTCAGGTTTCCAAGACAAGGTCCTTGGAACCAGGCGATGCCGAGAAGATGAATCTCATATCGCTCGGCCTCGACCATCGTTCGGCCAGGTTGTCAAGACAAGATCCCTAGAACTAGGCGATGTCGAGAAGATGAATCTCGGATCGCTCGGCCTTGACCACGCTCGGGCAGGTTGCCAAAACAAGATCTTGGAACTATCGCTCGGCCTCGACCATCATTCAACCAGGTTGCCAAGACAAGATCCGTGGAACCAGGTGATGCCGAGAAGATGAATCTCGGATCGCTCGTCCTCGACCATCATTCAGCCAGGTTGCCAAGACAAGATCCTTGAAACCAGGCGATGCCGAGAAGATGAATCTCGGATCGCTTGGCCTCGATATAGCTCGGCCAGGTTGCCAAGACGAGATCTTTGGAACCAAGCGATGCCGAGAAGATTAATCTCGGATTGCTCGGCCTCGCAATCATTCGGCCAAGTTCTGTTACCTCGGTCGACTATGACTCTCTGACACTACGACTGATTGACGCACATTGAGTGCATTCGTTTACTACCCGCTATTGAAAAAGATGATAATGAAAAAAAAAATTTTTGTTTCCTTAAATATGTTCTGGCCACAAGCCCGGCCAGATGAGCTTCAAGAAAGAAGGGAAAATTATTTTGATCCTTCGGCGGGATAGGAAGGGCCAGCAGCCGGGTCGGCAGCGGAAGGGCTAGCAACTGGGTCGGCAGAGGAAGGGCCAGCAGCCGGGTTGGCAGAGGAAGGACCAGCAGCTAGATCGGGAGGAGAAGACAGCAGAGAGACATCCTCTTCCTCTTCTGTGCTCAAGCTTCTCGTCCGAAACCAGCACTCGTTCTCCCTCGACCATCCCCTTCATTTCTTCCAGAGAAAGGCCGAGAGTGGTGGTAATCATTGGCTTGGCGTAATCCTCGAATGAAGGACCACCCGACCCGTCAGGGATGTGGACATCGTGGCAATTCCTCAAGACTGAAAGGGCCAAATCATAGGCGAACTCTAAGCACTTTCCATGTAGGAACCGCCTTTTCTACCGCTTGATTGCCTCAACCCTCTGCTTTTTGATGGAGCTTCGCAAATCTTTTAATTTATCCTCGACCCTCAGTTTATCCTCCACCGCTTCATGGCAATCTTGGAGGAATTTCTTACGAAGCTCCTGCTCCGTCTTCACCACCTTCTTCAAGCCTTTACATTCCTCGGCCAAGTCCTCACATTCCTTGGCCAGCCCGTCCTTCACAGCAATCACCCTGTTCTTCTCCTCCTCACCCGTAGATCAGGTGGAACCAAGAACAATTAGTTGTTAATACGTAATACTATAGAATCTGGTCTATCTTGAATGGTACACTATTTGATAATATATAAAGGTTTATATAATATGCGGATTCAATAATAATTTTTAAAATATGACAAATTAATAATTTATAATTAATAAAAATTTTGATATGAAAATTCAACAACTAATATTATTTAAAAATATTTAACATATAACGAATCCAAAGCATCAATATTTAAAGATTATTGAGAAAACCTTTCAACCGCTTGAAATAGTTAATATTAAGCAATTAGCATAATCTTAAACAAATGCTAATTGACTGTCTCTTGAATGAAATTTCTTTTCACTTTACACATACAATATTTTTTTTGCCATTATTAATTTTTATATACATATGTAATAATTAATATATTATTCAGTAAATTAAATAATAATTTCGATAAAATTAGAGATATCAATGAGCCGAGCTGAATTAGGCTTGGGTTACTCCTAACTCGACCCAAGCATGAGCTGATTGGCTCGTCATATTATTTTTAAAAAAATTAAAAAAAGAATATTAATTTTAAAATATCGATCGACTTATGAGTTAGGTAGAGCCAGCCCATGACTCACCCAACTTTAGCCCATGGTATGGTTAGACCGACTATGATCAATCATAATTTGGTCAACCCAGGTGAAAATTGTGCCTGCTATTTTTGACATCCGTGGATGAAACTATGAATGAGTGTATCAAACAATAGGTCAATATCACTTTTATGGCTTCTTGTTTTGCGCGTTCGTGATTCAACTCAAAAGCCATAAACGTCAAAGGTACCTTTCCAAAATACACCCCATAAAAAGAAAAAAACTGATTGTATTATTTATTAATTGATAGTTGAGTATATAAGTTGATTTAGCAAATTGTAGTAATTGTTTGTTAAAGATGTTAAGTAAAAATAGTTATTTAGTATTAGCTATTTATGTATAAAATAACTTATGAAGATATAATATTTTTAAAAATTATAAAAATGTAAATATTAAATATTTTAATATTTCGTTGAATATTCGTATAAGAATTTATATTTTAGAGAAGTCATGTCCACTTGTACTGTTTCATCATCTATACAAAATTTATGCAATTCTTTCTATTTTTATTTTTGTTTAAGGTCAACATTTTATTTCTAACTTATAACTACATAAAACAATTATAAAAATAAACAATGTTCTTAAAATATAGGTATCTAGGAACCTCAATTAAATAGTATAATTGACTTTTGATAATTAAGATTTTGGCTTATTGATAAAAACGCTTTTGTATAGAAGTGTTTTTATTTTAGGTTGTTTATGTTAAATTAGCCATATCTTACTCTCTAAGTAACTTTCGCAGCTGTTTGAAGAATCCAACAGTTAAAAATAACCAATTAGTTAAAAAATAGTTGATTGGTTGTCAACCAAACGATGCCAAAATCTTCTTAAATCAATTACATTTTCAACCTTATTTTATTAAATTTCATTAATATATTTACATAAAATTCGCATAAATATGTAGATGAGATACAATAAAACACGATAAAAATATCATCATTGAAACCGAAAATTTGATCTCCTTCAGATATGTTTTTTTTATATCATAACTTACAACTTACAATAAAATAATAAATTATACCTCTGATAACCTAAGACTGAGCAATATATCTTACATAACTAATCAATATTAACATATTTGACGTTATTTTTTCATTTTAATCATATCATGCAAATATTTTAAGTAAAATTCAATTGATATAATCATGAATTTTATAGATAAAAAAATAAAATAAAAAAGTCTATATTTGACAATTCAAAATTTTAAAATATTATTTTAATTTTTTAAATATTTCATTGTCTCATTCAGAGAATACGTGATCTGACTTATACAAGTCGAGGCCCAGTAGTACACAGGTGATCCAGAAGAACTGGCCCATGGCATATCAGCAATATTGACCCAAATCAAGGGGCCATTTTCAGGTAATGACGGTAGGTTTACCTTTTTCAATTAATTTTCGCGCGCCATTTCTCTCTCTAAAGCAAAAGGAAAAGCCTCCACCGTTGGCTTCAATATTCTCTGCCTCATCAGATTCTCTCCAAAAATCCGATCGCTTCAACTTTTTATTCCTTCTTTTCGCAAGCCAAGAATCACTTTCTCTCTTTCAGATTCTCCTCTCTTTTCTTTTCTTTTTTTTTTGGTTGGAATTTTTTGTTATCTGTTTGGATGGATCGTTGCTTTTTAATGGAGGATGCCTCCTGTTGCGTTGTTCCTCTCTTCTCTACTCTTCCTTTTTTTTTGTTTTTCTCTCTTCTTCGCATCTGTCGTTTTCTTAGTTTACCGGGCTATTTCTATACATACCTTTAGCTTCTTCGTTCTTCAATGGCACCTCCTTCGTCTCTCAACTACAACTCTAATCCCTGCGTTTACGGTAGGACCCTCTCAGCTCCTTTTTCACTTGATTCCGAAAAGTTTTTCAGTCTTACGTTTATTGCTATGGAATTGAAGATTTGGACGTTAATTAAGCAGGGGACTTTGTTTCTTCGTACGCAGAGAGGAAATCGGGGCTTATGAAATGGCTGAGTAAGCTTTTTAAGAGTTGGTCTAGTCACGGTGGTGGTGGTGGCAGTGGCCGACGTCCGCAGGTTATCGGAGACGAGAACGTGATGTGGCGTGCGCCGGTTAGACCTCTGGTAATTTTACTATTTATTTTCACATTCTGATATGATTTTCACCGTAGTATACGTCATCGTCTTCGAGAATCTTATATAGGTTAATTAACTCGTTGACGTATGAATGATGCGATCCTAAACAAAATTTTGTGTAAAGTTACATGCATGTATCTTTACTTTTCACAAGCTTTGTTCCTTTTGTAATTATATATATATTTATAATCCCTTAATTACTGTATAAAGATGTTTCATGTGGACAATTTGTTTCGGAACAAAACTTTACTTTATATGCAAGCCACATGGCTCATGCAAGGGCTTTATTCAGAATTGTTATTGATTTGAAAAGGACAAGAAGTTTCTGGTTTTCTAAATCAAAATCTTCTTTTCGCAAGATTCCCGAGTCAGTTAAGTGATCATGCAGCGTTTGATGACCTAAGAATAGCAAGACTCACTGTTTACCCGATACTTACTTGACATTGTGATCAGTGGCTGGTTGTGTTTGGATGTTAGAGTGAGTTGATTTGTTTAGGGTAACTACACTGAGCCCTTAACCTCTTTTTAATGTTAGTTCTTGTGTTCTAAAAATTATTATTTATTTTTTAATCATCACACAATCTTGTGGTCACCCTTGTGTTTATGGTAGAGTAAGTAGTTTATTTATACCCACTTGCAAAATGTTTAACAATCTATTGCTATGTTTCAAGGTCTACCAATTGCAGAGCCAAATCTTCTAGGCAACAACTGTCACTAATCAATTGGATTTGGTATTGTTAATGTGATCTTTTGATTCTAAGCAGGACGATCACTCTAGGGCTGAGAAGGAGAAGGAAGATCTGGATCAAGCCATTGCACTTTCATTGGGTGATGATTCAAGAAGACCAAATGGTCCGTCTCTATCCCCTTTGGGACTTTTTAAGTTCAAGGCACGCAAGTTCTTGTACTTTAGTAGGGGTTCGTGTTAACTGACAGCGATTTTTTAGCAGGGTGTCGCTGGAGAGGAAACAATGATGACGAACTAACAAGGGCTCTTCCTGATAGTTTAAATCCTTCTTTATACCCTCCTTTTGCCCCCGCCCACTACTATCCCAGGAGTTATAGGTACAGTGTTCAATTGGAGTTGTGATTTACAATAAGCTGACACCCCATACATTTTCTCGATCATGGATGTCTATCCTCAAGTTCAATAAAGAAATTCAAGACGCTTTCATGCTAAAATCTTCTGCTTTCACGTTTGTGTGTAATCTGATTACTTTTTGGGAAAAAAAAAGGGCAACACAATCAACTGCAAGGTTGACGCTCTTTAAAATCTCAATCATAAATTTTGACTTGTAATGGATATTTATGCCTGCATCATGTAGAGTGTGTGGAGGTTGCTCTCGTGACATTGGTTATGGCAATTATTTGGGATGCCTGGGAAAGTTTTTTCACCCAGAGTGCTTCCGTTGTCATGCTTGTAGTTATCCCATTACAGAGAATGAGGTAGTTTCTTTTTCTTGAATCTGCACCTTTCTTTCTTCCCAAAAATGAGTATCGTTATCTGGGGGTTTTCTTTCGTCAAACTGTTAACTTGCGTTTTCTTTTTCTGTTGAACCAAGTTTTCTTTGTCAGGGAAGGATCCCTATCACAAGTCTTGTTTCAAAGAGTTGACACATCCCAAATGCGAAGTCTGCCGCCAATTTGTAAGATGATGCTAGTCTGATTAATATTAACTCTAATGTTATGCGTCTTGTGTCTATGAAGCACCTTTTATGAACTTAAATGTCTTAACTGCATACGTTCTTAAGACAACGGAAGCCTATCCCTTCTCAGTTGGCTATTCCACTTGTGACACTTGTCAGGACACCTGCAGTTATTTCTCCAGTAAACAGAGCTTACGGTGTATAATGAGATTAAAATCCACTGATGTTCCGAAGAACTGGATATCCGAATTGCAAGTTGGAGATTCTGAATTTAACAGTACATACGATCTTATGATTCATGGAAGAATACTTAAAATAATAGAATGTAGTCTTAAGTGTTGTTTCCTTTGGCATAACTATGAAATTAAGAAAAGTGTAAGCAGAGTTCGTAACTAACTTCGTTAAAATCTGTTTGAAGGTAGTCATTACTCTTTTAATTCAGGAGATTGTGCATATTTTGCAACTTGGTTGCTTTCTTCATCATTGAAATTTGCTGAAATTGGCCGAACTTAGTTGCATACTTTTTTAGGAAAAAGAAAGTGACGTTTAATACAATTTGTAAACTTTTAATTTGACTAATTTGCATATCCCAACAAATGCACCCGACTTGATTGAGTATTTGTTTTCTACGGAAAAGAAGTATCTATTAGTACAATCTGTAAACTTTTAATTTCACTAATTTGCAGATCCCAACAAATTTAGCTGGCTTGATTGAGTATAGATGCCATCCATTTTGGTCCCAAAAGTACTGTCCAGCACATGAGCATGACGGTACAGCTCGTTGCTGTAGTTGTGAACGACTGGAGGTACTTACCCTAGAAAATGTAATAAATCTCTCTTACTATTTTGGAGAATGAAATGAATTCAATACTGATATTCAGATTCTGTAGTCTTGTAATTCAACATACTATTCTCTGGAAGATGGACGAAGCTTATGCTTAGAATGCATGGAATCTGCTATTATGGACACTGGTGATTGCCAACCTCTTTACCATGCCATCAGGGACTATTACGAGGGAATGAATATGAGGCTGGACCAGCAAATTCCGATGCTTCTTGTTGAAAGACAAGCACTTAATGAAGCTATTGTTGGGGAAAAGAACGTAATATACGATCTCTTGATCTATATTTTGGGCATATTACTTCCACGTTTGTTTATGTCGTGATATGGTTTGTACCAGGGCTACCATCACATGCCTGAGACAAGGGGTTTATGTCTTTCTGAAGAGCAAACTGTTACAAGTGTATGATGTCATGGCTATCTGGTTTTGTTTTACTAACCTAGGATGTGTAACCAAAAATTTAACATGATGTTTCCTCATCTGATTGATTTGATTGTACATAGATACAAAGAAGGCCAAGAATTGGTGGCCACAGACTAATAGGAATGAGAACCCAACCCCTAAAGCTGATCAGGAAATGTGAAGTCACAGCAATTCTTGTGCTCTATGGTCTTCCAAGGTAATATTACTTATTTATTGCGTGGCAAAATTTTCTACTTGCAGTTAGGCCACACGTTGCGGTTTACTAAAACCTTAAGAGTTTAAAACCAAGTAACAGATGCATAAACGTTTAGGCCTAAAAACCTTGAGCGGAAATCAGTAAGTTGTTCTTGAAAGTATTCAGACACCTGTGTTCTTCTGCAATTGTTACTCTATTTATTGTATCGGGCGGTTGGATTTTAGTATATCGGCCTTTAATTTTGGCACGGGCAGAAATTGATGCGTCTTCTTCTTGTTGGGATATTAACCAACTTCAGATTATGCCGAAATTTGTTTGTAATATACATTATGTTACTTTTCATGTCCTGAGAATTCCATTAATTGGGATTGATTTGCTTCAATCTTTTGTTGGATATTTTTGGTGGATTCAGATTGCTAACAGGAGCAATTCTTGCCCATGAGTTGATGCATGGTTGGTTACGTCTTAAAGGTAGAAAGACAACCATGTCGGTGGTCTCCTTAGGGTTTTTCTGTTTTTCCTTTCTTGCATGAAGTACTTTACTCCATTAATTTCTTCCTACACAAATTCAGGATATCGTAACCTAAATCCGGACGTAGAGGAAGGTATCTGCCAAGTACTCTCATATATGTGGCTCGAGTCAGAAGTGTTGCCAAGATCCAGAGGCATGGCATCTACATCAGCAGCTTCCTCTTCATCATCTGTTTCAAAGAAAGGTAGCAAATCTGATATGGAGAACAAATTGGGTGAATTCTTCATGCACCAAATTGCTCATGATGCTTCAACGGCTTATGGTGAAGGATTCAGAGCAGCTAATGCTGCTGTTAACAAATATGGTTTACGTCGCACCCTGGACCACATTCACTTTACCGGCAACTTCCCGTTGTGAAATTGAAACCAAAACAACAAAGGTCATGTAGTTTCTACTTCATCTGATCTTCTCTTATTCTCATTCTACACAATTATTATACTCACGAGGCGGATTCAACTTGTCGTATTGATATAGTATCACAACACCCCACTTTTCATGGGTTCTCAAATCCAATAATATCGTTTCTATTACGGCCTTTAGTTTCCACGCTCTTGAGACTATACATTACGCGTTTCTATTTAGATGCAGAGAGTATCGTTCTGTGAAAGAGATTGGTTAAGAGTAACCGGTGAAGACGAAGCCAGAGAAATACAAAGCTTGGTAAATCTAGTAATGTAAAACAAGACAGAAACAGAACATACCATATTTCTGTTCACTAAAGTGTATTTATATTATATCAGCTCCCAGAACAAATCTGCTCTTGCTTCTTGTTGCATGGCCTTTTGATCCGGTTAAAGAAATGGGAAAACGAAAGATGATTTTCTTCTTCCACTTCCGAAGAGTCCATTTTTATGCTTTGATTCACTATATGGTCAAGGCAATTGCTGACAAATAAACATATTGACAATGTGATGGTTTCCAATAAATCAATTGAATAGTTTCACAAAATCTGGGAAGAAATTAACTTGCATAAGTTGGAAATACATAGAAACAATACACACTAAACTTACAATAGGAAATATGTTCCTTAATTAGAACAACAGGCTCTTCTGTTGGTATCTCCAGAC
The DNA here is from genome assembly GCA_025434745.1 of Erythroxylum divaricatum. Classification (NCBI taxonomy): domain Eukaryota; kingdom Viridiplantae; phylum Streptophyta; class Magnoliopsida; order Malpighiales; family Erythroxylaceae; genus Erythroxylum; species Erythroxylum divaricatum. The sequence goes on along the minus strand of JANTPM010000173.1, from coordinate 9,954 downwards.
ATGTTGGAAACATTTATTGTAGTGCCTTGAGGAAGTCCAGTTGAATTAGCTGCTTCTTGTGCAGCCAGAGCTTTCTTACTAATAATTTGATAGATATCCAATAAAATGGTCTGAAATGCCTTCTCTACATTGTATGCTTCAAGTGCTGAAGTCTCCAGGAACGACAAACACTCCTTCTCAGCCAATGCTTGAGCATCTTCTGCAGCAACTGCTCTCAGATGGTTCAGATCAGACTTATTACCAGCCATCATTATGACTATGTTAGAGTCTGCATGGTCCCTAAGTTCCCGGAGCCACCTTTGGACATTATCAAAGGTTTGTCTCTTTGTTATATCATAAACCAAAAGTGCACCAACTGCACCTCTGTAGTATGCACTTGTTATGGCTCTATACCTCTCTTGTCCTGCTGTGTCCCATATCTGCGCCTTCACTGTTTTCCCTTCTACCTGCACCAAACTAGTATATCTTAAATTTCAGAACACGGGTTGCGAACGATTATGATAATCACGGACGATACCGAGATAAATCATACGAAATGTTGGTTTCAGGATGGCTTAAAAGTCTGATTGAGATAGTTCTTCTTTCTTGATCTTCACGTTCAATTTCTTTAGAAATTCATGTTTGGAGGTATGAAAAACGAACCTGGAGAGTTCTTGTGGCAAACTCAACGCCAATGGTGGACTTGGACTCGAGGCAAAACTCGTTACGAGTAAACCTGGAAAGGATGTTGGATTTACCAACCCCAGAGTCTCCGATCAGTACGATCTTGAATAAATAATCGTATTCATGATCCACCTTGTATGCCATTTCTTCTTCTTCTTCTTTTTCTTCTTTTATCTTTCAGACTCACTGAAAACTATTTGACCAAATCACAATTCATATGAGATCTTAGTCGTTTCTTAGAAAAGAACAATGAAAAAAAACACACACACACACACACAGGAACCGAACCAATACCATAAAAGAAGAGAGGAGAGTTTTAGTTTTAGTTTTTTTTTTTTGTAAAATGGAGTTTCAGAATGCTCTTGTACATAGGAACGAGAAAGAAAACGGAAAAACGGAAAAAACGGCATTCGCAACGGCTCTTTATTTGGGTTTAAAGAAACTTGAGGTCTCTTTTCAACCACATGAAGACATTTCCATACAATACTTGTAGATGCTTGACATTTATTACTTATAATGTCAAAAGAAAATTGTTTGATACAATTTCAGATAAGTTTTTTCTTTCAAAATGATTTAAAATATTTCATAAAGAGAAAAACTTTGTACATCATAAAAAGAAAAAAAGAAGTTAAAATTTTTATAAATCTTTGTAGAAAAATTAATTAATTAATTTTAAAAATTTGTAAATTTAAATTTAAATTTAAATTATTGTTGATATAGTTTATACTTAAATTATTATAGTACTGATTAATAAATATAATAAAATTTGAGAAAATAACTTAAGTTATCTCTACATTTTCCACTTTTCTAATGAAATGAAGAAGATTTTATAAAATATTTGGTGTGTATAATAATTTATTTGATAATGTTTAACATATACAGATTATAAAATTAGTTTCTAAAAAATTACACAACTTCAAACTTTTGAATATCATTAAGAATTCAAATTAAATTTTCAGAGGCATTCTCATCTAAATTTTCTTAATCTAATCTTCCATAAATATAATCAAATCAAGGGTTAAAGTAGGCAAGTAAGAATAGCCTGATTAGTTTCAACTCCTCATTTAAGACTCTCCTTTGTAGAAAGTTTTGAGTTTGAGTCACCAAAAATGAAGGGAGAGGGGAATTTTTCATTTTGATGATCCTCTAGCCCCTCTGGTATGCTCCTTGGTCGGATCAATTACGAACGTTTCACTTCCAACGACGGTGTGAGAGTTGGAGCTACTAGAAAGAACTCGAGGCTGTTGTTAACCTGATACTGAGCATGGTTAGTGATCAATCACCAGTAGACCAATCAGTATGTGACGATTCTTTGTGCGCAGAAGTATTCAAATTACATATAAACCTGATGGATCTTGAGATTTCTGATTTACTGCTCCTAGAGTGAAGTCTTAAATGTTAGATTATTTAATGTCCCATGTAATTTATTGATTGAGTCCTACGAAATGCACCCAAGATAATGGTTATTGGATATTACTCGAATGAGTCTCAAATGGGTCATAGACCCTTTTCCTCTCTCTTCCACTTACCAAAGGACCTGTCCTTTGGTAATGGTATATAAGTTGCAAACCTTACGAAATGAGAATGATTTTGAACCATTGAGGAATTTGCTAAAAGAAGAAGACGAGAGGAAATAAATCAATATCTTACAATAACGACAAACAATCATGGATACAGGTATACAAATCATTCGATCCAATAAATGTTTTACAATTGGTATTAGAACATGATAATTCATGATTTGTTATCTACGGTATTTCTACCGTGAATTGCGATGATTATGTTGCGTGATTATTGTTTATCGTGTATGTTTCTGTATAAAGCATGGTTGAAGCATTATTTGTGTTCTAACGTTATGAATGATTTCGTTGGTTTTGTATGAGAATTGAAAATCCTCAAAATCGTAAAGTTTTCGTTGTGTTAATCATCCCATGTGATCATAATGTTTTTCCGTATTTGTATACCCTTCGTAGATACAGTGCCATGAAAGAAATACAGTGAATGGAAAAGTGATTTCGGTTGTTAATAGGATCATGGATACGGGTTTGACAAACCCATCCTCATTGCTTGTCTGATACATAATATCTATGGATGACCAAAACAACAAATAGAGAGATAGGCTTAGAGTAAGAAACATATACATGAGAAAGAATCGAAACAAGTGTGATTATGGTTGTTGATTATTATGGTGAACCTATGAAAGAATGACGTTAAGATGCCTTGTGGTTTGAAACAAACCCATGAATTGGTAATAGACAGTAGAAAGAATTGAAAATCAACGGCTATGTTTTGATGAGTTTTCGGTGTATATGTTGTTAACGGTGTTTATTGTGTTGTATTTATGCTCTTGATCGTGCTTGAAATGGTTTACATTAGAATATAGATTAGAGCAACGACATGATAGAATAGTCATTAAAAAAACGAAAACGAAATCCAGAAAAAACCAGAAACGCCGAAGGAAGAAGATGAACAGTGGTGAGGGTGGACGCTGGCACGTGCAGTAGACGCGCCAGTCGCAGCCCTCAAGCTTCCAGGCGCTGGCGCATTCTCTGCAAGCGCCAACACGGGCTTCAGGCCCAGAAATGAATTTTTGGGCTAGTTTCTGATGATTTTTTGGCTCCCCAAAGGTTATATTAAGTTAATAAATATGTATAGCCCAATTATAATGAATAATTTAATTCATAATTGATTTATACATAATATAAGTTTGAAAATTTTGTGCCATATTATATATTTCTTTGGTACTTGGAATATTTTATATTATGTAATAATTGGAATTAAATTTTCCTAGCATATGTTGAATATAATACATGACATTATGGACATTTATAATAGTTTGTTTGTCACCAAAGTGACCAAACTAGTTATATTAACTT
>JANTPM010000171.1:4335-16585 GCA_025434745.1 Erythroxylum divaricatum | reverse complement strand
AATTTCACTAATTTCTTCATTTAATAATCATAACTTAAGCAATAAAATCCTCAATTTATTCCAATCAGATTAAAAATCATCAGACTAAAACCTCAAAATAATTTGAACATGCTTTATGCGAATCGGGGCCCAACATCACATCCCTAGAGCTAAATACATGTTTTGTCTTAAGATCCATAACTTTATAAGCTTTATAATCTGGCATGTACGCAAAGAAAACACACTTCAGGGATCTGGGGTCTAGCTTAGTCCTAGTTGGAGTTTTATCTAGTGCAAAGCATAGGCGCCCAAATGTCTTTACATGCTCATAGGTTGGGGTTTTCTGATTCAGTCTTTCATAGAGTGTTTTCCATTGCAAAATTTTGGTTGGTATCATATTCAAGAGATAGGTAGCAGTGAGAAGAGCTTCCCCCCAATGGTGCTTAGGTAAGTTTGCATTGAGCGGCTGAGCCCTTGTTATCTATAATAGGTGTTTGTGTTTTATTTCAACTACCTCATTTTGTTGTGGGGTGTACGGGTAACTCTTTTGATGCACTATTCCCCTTTCTGCAAAGTATTTCTTACACTCATGGTTTATGAACTCCCTCTCGTTATCGGTTTGAATCTTTAGAACTCTCACTCCATACTGGTTTTCAATGGTGGTAATGAATTGGGTTATGGTGGATCGTGTTTGATCTTTATGTTTTAGCAGAAAGGTCCATGTGGTCCTAGAGTAGTCATCCACAATGGTGAGGAAAAATTTTAAGCCATCTAGGGTAGGTATTCGGTAGGGTCCCCAGAAGTCCATGTGTAGGATTTCAAGGGGTCTTGTGGTCTGAATGTTGTGCTTAGGGAAGGGTTTTCTGTGTTGCTTAGCCATAGGACAGACATCACATTCGGATAGATTATGATTGAAAGGTTGAATTTCATTAATATGCATCAGCTTTTCCTTTGAGATATGCCCTAGTCTGTTGTGCCACACATCAGTAGAAACAAAAACACTAAAAGCAACATTTTCAGTCCTATAGAAGTCTAGCGGAGGACCTTTCATGGTCCCTAAGGGTAGCAGGCTATTTGAGGTCAGCTCATACAGTCCACTCCTAGCCTTGATTGCTGCCACAATATTGTTAGTCCGTAGGTCCTGCAAAAACAAATTGTTGGATATGAATATTACAGCCACTTCATTCTGTGTTGTAAGTTTGTTAACAGAAAGTAAATTCTTAAAGAAACTTGATATGTGTAAAACTTCATTCAGTGTGATGGTGTCACCGATAGTGGTTTGACATATATGGTCTACTTGTCGCTTTGTGCCATTCGGGAGGGTAACTGGCTCATATAAATTGTTGACTTCATGTTCATGACAGGAATTTAAATTGGTAACTATGTATGATGATGCACCTGATCAATTAGCCATGTACATACATTTTCTTTTCCAGGAGAATTAATGTGATCATTACCTGCAAAGTTTGCAAGCCCACTCAGTTTTACCTCTCCTGTGGCCTTCCCCTTGATTGCTTTGGAGACTTCTTGTTGTATGAAATGTGCTAGGTCTTGAGGAATCTGGCTATTCCTTTCAGTGTAGTCATTGGACTCCATTTGTGTATCTACAGGAGAGTCACTGATCATGGCTAAGTTAGCTTTATTTTTCTGGCCAATCAACTCTTCGTAGCAGTCGGGAATTTCGTGCCGATTTTTCCACACTTCTCACAGTACTTATCTTCCCTTTTTGTGAATGCTCTTTTTCTACTATTGCTATTATTTCTGCCCCCTTTCTTAGCATTAAATTTTGTTTGTCTCACCATCATAGCAACATTCATGTTGTTGTCGAAGTTGGCACTTACTATTTTTTGTCTTTCCATGGTTTGCATCATAGCAAAGGCCCTATTTACCATGGGCAGTGACTCCATTAGCATAACTTGATTCACAACTTGTTCATAATCTTCATTTAGGCCCATCAAAAACTGCACCAATGTGTGTGTGTTTTCCTTGATGTTTATAGCTTTAGCAGCCTCACAAACACAAGTGGGTATCGGGCTCAAACTAGCGAGATCATCCCAGAGTTTGTTTAATTTGGTATAATATGCAGAAATTGTGAGATTACCTTGTTTAAGGTTACTGATTTCCCTTTCTGTCTGATACAGGAGTGGTCTGTTTGCCTCTCCGAATCTTTCCCTCAGCTCTTCCCAAATCTCCCTTGCTGTGGAGATTGATAAGAATGCATCGCCTAGTTCCTTGGTCATGGAGTTGAGTATCCAAGACTTGACCATAGAATCAGCCCTCCTCCATCTGGTAAGTAAGTTTCTGTCCTCCACTGGTTGCATGCAAGTGCCATCAATGAAGGATAATTTGTCCTTTACACATAGAGCAATCATCATTGATTTCCTCCAAGTTATGTAATTGTTGCCATCGAATAGGGTGGTGACTAAGATGGCTCCAGGGTTTTTGGTATTGGTTATGGAGTACTGCTCTAAATTAGGGTGCTCACTGCTCTCTGCTATGCTCGACATTTTGTGGTTAAGTTGGTAGGGTAAATTGGATCAGCCCTTTGGCTTTGATACCATGAAAGAAAAGAAGGTAAGTGATGAAGATTTTTTTTTATTTCAACATGAACGCAAACTGTACATTGCTTGTGCTTATATACTAATGCTAGGAATGAAACTATTGGTTGTTGCCTTTGTGCTGTGTAGCAGAAGAAAGGACAACAAAAGAAAGGATAGCTGTGGGAGGCCTGTGGGAGGTTGTTTCAGGTCTGTACAATGCAAGAGGTGCAAGAGGAAAAGAAGCGATGCCAATACAACTGATCACGAGATCTGTACCTGTTGGGCATTGGGTTTGTGTGAGTGGGCCAGGTCATGGACCATCCATGACCCATGCGTTTTGATTTTAGGGTTGGTGTTTTACTGTGTAACATTTCTCTTCTCTTTAACAGTTAGAACCAGATGAAGTGCGCATCACCATGCTCACTTAATCTGAGGAAGTGAACCGACAGGTGACGAAGAGAACAAAATCCAACTTTTGTCTTCACAAGAAATCTTTCGATCACTCTGGGGACTTTAAGGCCTCTTAAATGTTTTGACATGCCAATCTTTTTTCTTAAAAAAGGAACGCTACAATAACCCTAGTTCCAAACTGCTTTGGTAGTTTCTCAAACAAAGGGTTCACAACCTTTTAGGTTTCTTCTTTGTGGCCACATCAGCCTTACTCACTAATCTTTTCAGTGCCATTACAGGAGGCCAAATCTCGAAGCAAGGGCTGACGCCTCTCTTCCACTAATATAAATCAGTTTTGGTTCATCATTGATGAATGGAGTCATGTTTCCCTTTCAATTCCCAAAACTCACCATAGAGGGTTATGATAATTGGTGTATTCGTACGAAAGCCTTTCTTAGATCGCAGGATGTATGAGATGTTGTTGAGAAAGGACTTGAACAACTTGAAAATGAAGATGATTTGAAAAAGCTTTGATTCTCAATCATATGTGTTTGGATGAAAGCATGTTTGAAAAAATATTGAGTGCTTCAAGTGCCATAGAAGCATAAGAAATTCTGCATAATTCTTTCAAAGGGACTGATAAAGTGCTCAAAGTACTTCATCAAACATTGAGAGCTGAGTTCGATGCGTTTAAGATAAAAAGCTCAAAATTAATTTCTTTATATTTTTCTAGCGTTCAATAAGTTGTTATCTGACTCAGAAGATATGGAGAAACTCTATAAGATTCTCGTGTTGTTGAAAAGATTTTGTAATCTTTGGATCCAAAATTTTAGTATGTTGATGTGGCAATTGAAGAATTAAAGGACTTAGATTCAATGTCAATTGATGTGCTCATTACAAGCTCGTGAAGAATCGATGATAAAGAAGGAACCTCAATCTGATCAAGTTCTTCTTTCAAAATTATCTTTAAAAGACAATGACAAAAAAGAGTTTTCTCAAAGAGGAAGAGAAAGAAGAAGGGGTAAATTTTGTGGTCATGGACGTGGAAATTATTAAGGTAAAGGAAGAGGAAGATTTAATAGAAACTCCAACAACTTTGAAGATTCAAATTAGAGATAGTCAGTAAGAGGATGTGGTAGAGGAACTTGGAAAAAAGAGGTGATAAAAAAGCTAATATGCAGTGTTATAATTGTGAAAAGTATGGTCATTACTTCTTCGGATGTAGAAATTGATCAGAAAAGAAAGACAAAGCTTATTGCATAAAAGGACAAAATGAAGAAGAATCAGCCTTCTTATTAAAGTATAATGAAGAAAAAGATCAATAAGCATGATTTTTGGACAACTATGCAAGCAACCACATGACAAGTAAGAAAAACTTATTTGTTTCTTTGAATGAATCTTTTAAAAGAACTATTTCTTTTGGAGACAACAGAAATGTGAATGTTGAAGGGATAAAGAATATTCTAATTTTGGCTAAAAATGGATCTCATCAATTTATTTCCCAAGTATATTATGTGTCTTCGCTCAAAGCAAACATTTTGAGTTTAGGCCAACTTTTGAAGAAAGGCTATGATATTCAATTGAAGGATGGTGGATTAATGATTAGAGATTGTGAAGATAAGTTGATTGCTAAAGTTAAAATATCAAAGAACATAATTATTCTCTCAAACTTCAAACTGATAATGCAAAGTATTTGAAAGCTTATATGTCTGATTCTTCTTGGCTTTGGCATCAACGAATGGGGCATTTGAACTTTGATAGTTTGAAGCAATTTGTGAAAGAAAAGATGGTGCATGGCTTGCCTCTTATTAACCATCCAAATCAGATTTGTGAAGGTTGTATTTATAGGAAGCATTTCAAAACTAGCATTCTAAAGGATTCATTTTCAAGATCATCAAAGTCACTCTAACTTGTACATGTTGATATATATGTCCCAAATAATCCTCTCTATCCTAGTAAGAACAAGTTTTTACTATTGTTTATTGATATTTTAGTCAAAAAACTTAGGTTTATTTTTTGAAGGAGAAATCTAAAGCTTTTGAGACCTTCAAAAAATTCAAAATATTTTTGGAAAATGAAAGTAGCTATTTGATTAAAGCCTTGGGAATAGATAGAAGTGGTGAGTTCACTTCCAAAAAATTTGATGATTTCTACGAATCTCATTGAATTAGAAGATTCTTGATGGTCCCAAGGTTGCCACATCAAAATGGTATTGTGGAGAGGAAGAACATAATCATTCCTGACATGACTAGAAGAATATTAAAGAGCAAACACATGCCTAAAGAATCTTGGGGCAGAAGCTGTATTTTCAGTTGTATATTTGAGTAATAGATGGTCTACAAAAAGCTTGTAGAAAATTAGTCCTCAAGAGGTATAAAGCAATAAAAAACCAACTCTTCCTCATGTTGTTGATGAAACAAGAGTGAAGCAAGATGATAAAAGTGAGAAGCTTATGTTTATTGGCTATGATGCAAAGTCTAAAGGTTATATACTCTATGATCCTATAAACAAGAAGATTGATGTTAGTCGAGATGTCAAGTTTGATGAAGATGCTTGCTGGAACTGGGAAAATCAAGAGGAAGATTACAACTATCTTCTAATGTTTTATGTTGATTTTATTTAAAATGAGAATGAACAGCCTATATCTCCTAGAGTGTCTTCTCCAGTAGCAACTCATGTTGATTTGAGCCTTTCAAGCTCCTCTAAAAGGCCTCAAAAGATGAGCAGCCTTCAAGACATTTATTCAAACACTAATGAAGTCAATGAATATGCTCTCTTTTATCTATTTGCAAGTAAAGAACCATTGCATTTTGAAGATGCAGTAGAAGATCAAAAAAGGAGAAAGGCCATGGATGAAGAAATATATTCCATTCACAAAAATGATATATTGAGATTGAAATTTTTCCAAAAGATAGGCATGTTGTTGGTGTCAAATGGATTTACAAAATCAAGAAAAATGAAAGAGGAGAAGTTCAAAGCTCGATTGGTTACTAAGGGATATAACCAACAACGAGACGTTGATTATGATGAAGTCTTTGCTCCAGTTGCTTATTTGGAAACAATTAGATTAATCATGGCATTGATTGCACAAAACAAATGGAGAATTTATCAAATGGATCTCAAATATGCATTTTTTGAATGGACATTTGGAAGAGGGTGTTTCTATTGAACAACCTCCTGGATGTGTTGTCAAAGGTCATAAAGATAAATTGTGAAGTTGAAGAAGGCCTTAAATGGTTTAAAGCAAGCACTAAGATCTTGGTACAACCACATTGACAATTACTTTGCTCAAAAGGAGTTCATAAAATGTCCACATGAATATGGTCTTTATGTGAAGAAAAAGGAGAATGGTGATATGTTAATTGTTTGTTGTATGTTGATGACTTAATTTTTATAGGAAACAATTCAGCCTTATTTGATGAATTTAAGAAGGAGATGACTGCAAAATTTGAGATGATTGATATAGGGATTATGTCCTACTATCTTGGAATTGAAGTGAAACAATCTAATGAAGTCATTTTTGTCTCATAAAAAAATTATGCAATGAGATTTTGAAAGGATTCAACATGGAAAATTGTCAACCGGTTTCTACACCAATTGAATGTGGAGTAAAGCTATCAAGATTTGATGATGGTGAAAAGGTGGATTCAACTATGTATATAGAGCTTGTTGGAAACTTAAGGTACTTGACTTGTTCTAGACCTGATATTCTTTATAAAGTTGGAATTATTAGTCGATATATGGAGTGTCCATCTATCACTCATTTTAAGGCTGGTGAAAGGATTTTGATTATGTTAAAGGAATTCTTGGTTATGACTTATTTTATTCATCTTTCAAGAATTGTAATCTAGTTGGGTATAACAATAGTGATTGGGGAGGTGATGTGGATAATAGAAGAAGTACTACTGGTTTTCTGTTTAGAATTGGAGATGTTGTATTTACTTGGAGTTTAAAGAAGCAACCGATCGTAACTCTTTCAACACATGAAGTAGAGTATATGGCCGCTACTGCTTGTGTTTATCATGTTGTATGGTTGAGAAAATTGTTAAAAACGATGTATACTTCACAAGAAGCTACTGAGATTTTTGTTGATAACAAATCTGCAATTGCATTAGGAAAAAAAAATCCTATTTTCCATTATAGGAGTAAGCACATAAATACAAGGTTTCATTTATACGAGAGTATATCAGCAAGAAGGAAGTGTAGCTCAAGTATGTGAAATCTCATAATCAAATTACAGACATATTTACCAAGGCATTGAAGGCTGAAGATTTTGTAAGATTAAGAACAAGTCTTGACATATCTAGATTTTGAGTTTAAGACGGAGTGTCGAAGATATAAACTCAAAATAAATGTGTTATTATCTATAAGTTTGTGTCAATTTTAGCCTGACCCAGCTCGATTAGGGCTCGGGTTGATCGAGTCACAAAACAAAATTGTTCAACCCGATCGAGCCATGAGTCAAGGTCAGGCCGAATCTGACCCTACTAATGGTCTGATCAGAATGATAAAAAGGGTGTCAGTTTTTATTTTTTTAAAAAAAATATCAAGAATGGGTCAAGCTAGTCCACTGGCTACCCAACCTGAGGGTCAAGTTGGGTCGACCCAAGAGTGGCCTGGTTTGACCTGACCATTGACATCCTTTGTTTCTTAAAAGGTTTATTTAGTTTCTTGGTAAGTCTAAAAGTCGTCTTGTATTTCTATATAACTAATTTCTGGTTTAATGAAAATGACAGACAATGAATAAAAGAGCTTTTCGTTATAGCTTCTTTATTTTTGTTTCTTTGAGTCTCTTCATCTCTGTCTCCGTTTTCTAACACGACCAAGCCCTAAAATTGAGCCAATGGCAGCTTCCTTGCCATGTGCATAAAACATTTTTAATGATACAACAAGCAATCCTTGTCAAGAGTTCTAAGCAATAAAAAAAAGGGCAGAACTAATTGTCAGGTTTTTTGTTACCCTGTGTTGTACTTGTTATAAGAATTACGTAGTCCCGTGTTAAAATTGTAGGTAGGGGGAATATAAGATATGTTATGTTATTTGTAACATATTCATCACATTCTTCGGAGTGATGACCAATGGATTTTCCTCAAAGTTAAGTTAAGTAGTTAGCAAGAGCTCGTATCTCATTGCTACTCAGATCAAGTAACTATAGGTTTGTTTGATCGACAATTGTTTCAGAAAGAGTGGTCAAGTCACTGAAGTTACTGCTCAGTTTCAGGAACTCAAGTTTTGTCTAAACTCATTGAAGTGAACATCCATACATTTCAAGGATTTCATTTCACATGTTGATGACATGATGTAGCAAGGAGATGAATCATAGGTGGATTGAAAGCCTTTCAAGGTTCACCTGTACATGTCCAATATTTATCATCAAAAGACATCGAATTGTAAAAGATTTTTTTTCATTTCCATCAGTGAATTAAAAAATTTTAATTTTACTATTGAAATATAGAAAATGTGATAGGAGCATTAAACTAAAGATAACAGTTACAAGCAAGGAACAACAATCATACAATTAAACCGAATAACTTTGATTTATCTGCAAAGGGCAATGCTCTCCAATAAGATTTCAACTTGTTTCCAAACAAGTTTAAAATTTTGGGATCACAAAAATATCTACGCTCCAATGCCTGGATGAGGAAGCGAAATCTTTTAGATTCTAGTAGGGATATACAACGAGCCACCGTTACACAATGGTAAGTTAATAAAAGTAGTAAGTTTTGTTGAAGTAGTGTTTAACATTTTTGGTTTTTATCCAAATATTTTGATATTTCACTATAACTTGTGCTAATAAAAAATAAGAGTTTTTTTATTTTTTCTTTTTTTTTCTATATCGAAGTATAACATATAGTTATAGTGTCATGCTTATGCTTCAGTGATTTGTCGAAGTTACTGCAATGATCGAGATATGTTTTAACAATATTATTACAAGTTTTCTCTACTCCTTTAGTCATTGTATGTCTTCTGAAATTAAGGGGCTAAGGGGTTTGTGGATTTAAATGCTTAATTACTCTAAGACCAAAAGTCTGCCAATGGAGTGAACTCGTTTGAAAAAATCACTTTCCCTTTGAGGAAAGCTCGCAGTTAGTTAACTGTTTTTTTTAGTAATGAGTATGTCATGAGCAAGATTAAAAAAAATTCAACTGTAAATTTTGTGTATAATATGTGCTAGTTCTAAAAAAATTATTTCAAAAAATTCAATTCTTATTTTATGTTCTCATTTTTTAACTTAATTCGAGTGCCTAGCTTAATAAGTTGATGTCAAAATTATTTTTTTAAGGATGGTGACAATTTAAGGGTGTATCATACTTGAAACTAAACAAGAGTATAGAAGTAATGAGATAGTCAAAAAGATGCATGTGTTGAATTTGATTAGGGAGATTGAGATATAAAAAATGGAGTCAAAAATTGTAAAAGAATATTTTGACGGACTTCTCAGTATCGTTAGTAAGGTAAATTGATTGGAGGTAAATGTTTTAATTCTAAAGTTATTCAGTAAATTTTTGTGATTATTTTATAAAGATTTGATATAACAATTTTAACTCTGGAGAATTTTAACCATTTTTTAAATAATACTTTGACAAAAATGTTGAATATTTATAGACTTCAGAGCAAGAAGACTCATGAGTTAGGAAGGCTCACTTGAGGGTGATTTGCAAGATAAACTACAAGTTAGTAAAGGTGAAAAAGGAAAGAAAAAGACAGGAAGGAAGAACTATAGTAAACATGATACTATAAAAAAATAACAGCAATAATAAAAAAAAGCAATAAACAAAGTTATCATCTATACAAATTCTTTAGTTCATCATAAGCAAATAACTAATCTCATAATGTAGAAAGAGACACTCCCACCACTCTCTATATTAAACCATCCATTAAACTTGATTATTTGTTAACTTCAGATTCACACTTTCCCTAAATAATTACCCAAGTAACTTTTATTAACTCAAGTTTTTTCCATTCTGATTTTATTATTATTGGAATGAATATCCTTGCTATTAAACAACACTCAAACCCTTATCAGAACCAGGATCTTCAACCTATGATGTTTTCACCATGGGATTCCCCACCTTCACTGGACTGAAGGCCAGCCTGATAGTAAGAAATGGAGTCTGCTAAGTAGACATAAGAGCTAAAAGCCACTTGAAGAAAAGTTGTAGGCAATTCTATCGACTTTGAAACATTGAGATCCATACCCTCAAAGATAATAGATGAATCAGATGCCCCCTATTGGAGGTGCTCCAAATGGGAGCAAAAAAATGGTGTTTTTTAGTGGTTGGATTGTTTTCTAGAAAAGACGACATTTCTTATAGTACAATGGTGGGCTAATAATAATTAGAATCAATTAGGATTAGGAAAAACTTTGGTTAATAAAAATAAATTGTTCATCTTTAAATTTACATCAGAGGAGAAAGGCCATAAAATTACTTATGTAGGACCTTGGCATATACAAGTTCAAACACTATTTATGAAGAAGCGGAGTCTAGGAGCTAAGCTAGACAAATCAATAGTGAAATTCATTCCTATTTGGGTAAATTTTCGTAGGGTGCCTTTGGAATACTGGTCAGTTGAAGGACTCAGCTACTTGGCCAGTAAGATTGGAAAAGTAATAATAATGGATGGCAAAAAAACTATGCTTAGGGGGATTAGCATTGCCAAAATCTATGTTAAGGTGAATCTAAATAGCTTCCTTATAGATATGGTGGGATAATGAAGCTAGAGGAGTAGAGAAACTTGGTGGAGGATGTGGTGTGTAACATCCCATCACCGATGAGAAGGTTAAATTGGTCAATTGGAGAGGGCTAGTAGTTTGCATTGCATATTTTGATATGAACATACTTTTGGCCTCTAATTGTAGAGAACTGAGTCATTTGGCACATGCACTCATATGTTCATGCATTCATGTAATTCCCGGCATTTAATAATGACTGTGATGTGATTCGTGAAAATTGTGAGATTATTACGTATGTAATTGAATTGGAATGTCTTAGGAATTATTTTCAATTGGTTAGTGATCCTTAGAAATTTTCTAACAAATTGGGAGAAAAAGTACGGACTGGGAAAACTTTTTAAGTGACAGACTGACCGATTAATAGTACTGAAAACTTGCAATGGGGATGGAAAATTAGATTTATGATTTTAGGAATGAAGATGATGAGCCATTGGAAATTGTAGACGAATTTGACTAGAAACGAAATTGAAAAGTGAAATATGCTACGGAATTGGCAAGTGACAAGTACATAGGTTTGATTGTTTGGATAACCCTTAATGCCCTAGATTTTCGACTTTCTCCTTTGGGCAAACACGGAAATCACTTTGACAATTTGCCTCCTCCATCCTAGGCATTTTCTTCTTCTTTTCCGATTGATTCTCGTTCCTCCTTCCTTCACGATTCTTGCTTGTCCATGTGCGTGCTTCTTTTCCACTTGTAAAGCTAAGCTTAAATCCTAAGGAAGATGAAGATTTTGAGGTTTTTGTGAGAGAATCGTAAGTGTTATAGGAGTTCGGGGATTTCTCGGGAGATGAAGATTTGAGGCTTGATTGGTAAGTAAATTGGTTTTATGTTGGTTATTTGTTAGTTAAATGCATTCTTGGGTTTAAATGTGAAAGATTGGGGTAGATGAGAGTGAGTTATGACTAGTTTTAGAGAGAGAAATAGGTGAAAATTGGTCGGAGAAGACGAGCAGGAAACCTCACGTCGCGACGAGTGAATAATTGCACGTCGCGACGAGTGGGACATCGCGACGAGTGAATGATTACACGTCGCGACGAGCGGGACGTCGCGACAAGGGGACATTGCGATGAGCGTGGGCTGACGTCGCGACGAGCAGACGCCGCAGCGAGACTGACTTTTCTGAATTGAGTTAGTTTAGTTTATGGGTCATAACTAATGGTGTAAACCTCCAATTGAAGTGATGTTTGATTCGTTATGATCTAGGGAAAGAGGTCTACAATTGATATAAAGAAAGAAAGTTTGAAAACAAATGAGTGAGATCTTAAATATTGAAAGAAGGTTGAATATGGTTTCCTATTGCAACCTAAGGATTGTTTCATGATAAGTATAGTATAATTGAGAGACTTTGGAAATAAATCCAATGCTATTGGCATTTTAGAAATTGAGCATAAAGGGAGAATTTTGATCTAGAGAATAGTGACATTAGTTTTGAGGTCTTTCTTGAGAATATCCTAGTGGGTATGACTTGGTAAATTGAACTAAATTTTAGAAATGAACTTGTGGAGTTCCATGACATGTTATTGAAATGAATTGAGTCATTATTGATCAATTGAGTGAAAAGTTAGATTTTGACAAAAGAAAGTGGAAATTGGGAAATAGCGTC
>JANTPM010000168.1:58829-74512 GCA_025434745.1 Erythroxylum divaricatum | reverse complement strand
AATTCAGGAAAAATAAAAATAAAAATTCTAGCATTCCAAAAATTTCAGAAAAATTACCATAAAATAGTACTGGGCAAATGGAGCATGTAGGAAAAAATTTGGAGAAAAATGGCCACCGGAAGCCTCCACACGCGCCCACACCTGCCATCAGTGCGCGTGGGAGAGGGCATGGCGGGTCAGACTTCATCTTCTCCGCCCGCCAGCTCGCGCGACCCGGTTTGGAAAACCGTCCATAAATCCTTCGTTTTTGATCCGTTTTCAACCAAATTTGCGTCATTAGATTCAGAATTCATAGATCTATCAAACCCCTCAATCAATTTTACGAAAAAAGCTACTGTATGAGGTTCGAAAAAAACGATGTGGTTCGGAAAAAAATCGAAGAAAACTTTTAGGTTTCGGTTCTTTACGCTCTTGAGGTTTAGGAAAGACAACAACAAATCAAACAACTTACTACATGCTTTGACGTCAAACCAAAACCAATCGAAAACGAAAACGAAATTATCCAAATCGATTGCACAGAAAATTTATCCAATACCGAAAACGAAAAGTACATGAACAATTATGAACCCAAAAATAGCAGTCACAATTAGGGTTAATTGTCTCTGATACCAATGGAAAGAAAATTAAACCAGAAAATACAGATTAATTTCTTGATTAATCTACATAAACAATTAACCCTAGAATTGCAACATAATATATTCAATAATTAGATTGATAAATACCTGGAAATTGGGAAAACATTGAATCAATTGTTGTTTTCTGTGAAGTGAAGCGAAAGCGACAGGGACGCAGAGGATTTACTACTGCTATTCCGAATCCTTAATCAGCAAAAGACGCATTCAGTTTCAATGGGGCAACTGTATTTTAAAGGTTGGCTAGCAGTAGGGCCTCCTGTGCTTTTTAATACATGGCCAAGCCTACTCATCATAACAAACCAATAAACACAGGCTCAATGACACGTTAAAGAGAGAATTACAATTGATATCTAATTAATCGAGATTTGTACAAAATAATTTCAATTATGCTAGTCCACAATTATGATAAAATTATATCAGTTGTTGGCTACAATGTTGTACTTAAGTTCTTCTATGATGATTACCTTCGGGCAATTTCTTTGATATAGTTAGTAGTCTACCAAATCCTTTAGTGTTTCTTGGACTGATCAGGGTGAAATTGAAGACAATTCATGTTTGTTGAACAAGTGAGCCTAAAATGAGATAGGATTACGAGGAAACAAAGACTTAGGACTAATAGATAAAACCATAAATGATGTTAGGGTTCATATCTTTAACGATTATTATTAAATATATAGGTACATATCAGCTAACATCTAATTGTCCGTGTAAGCAGATTTTTGGGATATGATTAGAAACCAAAATCCGAATATTGCAAATTTTGAAGAGTTAATCATTCATTGTCAATTTTATTTAAAATATAATATTAATTTTATACTAATTATTGTTCCTTTTTAAAATAAAAATATTACTTAATAGTATAAAATATTTTTCCTAGAAATAAGATAACATGTAAATTAAAAGAGAGAATTGTAAATTTTTTAATCTAATAAATTGAAAAATTAAATTATGTTTTTATTTGAATTACACTATTAAAGTATATTTTAAATTTTGGATAATACGTGCAAATGGTCCACTCATATAATATTATATCCATATGGAAAAAGACACAGAAGTTGACAGATGTCCTGCTGAAAGCCTTGCCTGAGGCTCAGATTTGATGCCCCATTAATGCAGTTTGGAAATGAGCTATAGCGAATCTGAACGATTTCGCCTACTGGCTTCATCAGATTATTGCCATGAACACGTTTCAGTTACCAGAAGGGGTCCTCAGACATGGTCATTCATGCCTATGAACAGATTCTGTCAGATATTGATAATAGAATTTCCTCCTGATCAGTTTATTGGACTGTAGTTGCATTACATCATTTTACAGGCAATTCTTCGGCACGACCATCACATATTCACATCAATGCCAAAGTTTTTGAGTTTTGACCTTCATCAGGTCCAAAGCTAGAAAGCTTGTGATTTTTGCCTCTTGTTCAGTAATGGGAAATGAATTGTGTTTGCTTGAACGTTGAACCACATTACAAGTTGTCTTTTAAAATGACTCTAGCGCAGAAGACAGATATAAAAAATAAATAAATAACATCCTGGAGGCTTAACAGAATGGAGGAGAAGTGATGCATGCAGATGATGTAGCTTGAGATCAGGAGTTTGGTGAGGAAAACCATGATGATCATAATTAGGACTGAAATGATCGCAACAATAATGATGACCTGCATATAATTATACGACCAACGATCTGTTTTTGATTATTCACTAAACTTTATGCTATTCCTTTACCCTTTGTTTAAAGTAGAGTTGGAGCTCAGCACCCAGCTTTTTAACTTCATTGATACGATTATCTCCAAAATGATGGCCTCGTCCTTGAGTTCCTCGTAAACAAAATAAAAACAGGTGTCGTCGGAGATTTCAATGGATGTCGCATTTTTAGCATTCATCTGTAGTTTTCAGGCGTGCACTTCTCCAGGATGCTACCTGCATGCCGAGACATGAGAATTGACAGGGCAATCTTATGCTTTCCACATAAAACGCATCTTACCAAATAGTAAACTTTCTAGTCCGCATGCATGCATAATTGATATTTAAAAAAATGGCTGATAATAGCTACCTTACCACTAATCATTTCTTTGATTACATGTCGGAAAACTATTCAACAAGCCAAAAACATCCCAGAACAGAAAGGACCTTGATAATTTGTAACCAGCACTTATCCCATTAAACCCTTTACCTTACAATGGTTCTTTCAATGTTCTACTCACTCTACCATGATAAGTTTTGTTTAGTTTCTACTGATCTGCGTAGTTAGTAGGCATTGCTGTTTTCTTTTTATTACCAGGATTTTCCCGTCTATCAAACAGATGAAAAAAAATGGACTTATGATCAATTTTCTCGATCTTGTAGGTGATTGAATTGCCTTAACAATCTGTTTCACGCATACTCGAAATCGATACTTATTTTCTGTTGTCAAGAACAATACGCCCATTTGCTTCTGTTCATCATTCTTTCAACTATCAGTAGGAAAGAAAGGCAAGATTTTGCATGGTCTTATCTCCAATAATGCCATTGCCAGATTAAAAACGGGTACATGTATCATTCAGAGGAAGAAGTCCTGATGATCGAAGAGAACCCAGACAAATGGTACTTCACTACAATGATCAGATGCCAGCCACAAAATTCGGTTAATCACATGGAATTGGAAATGTCAAACTGACTCAAAATAAGGCAATAAGACGCAGATTCTATCGCAACAGGCTAACAACACAATTATGTCAGGCACAACACGTAATAAACACTAATTGTGCAGTGAACAGGGAAGGATCAGCGAGTTGCAACAAAGAGACAAACAGATGTTGCAGATTTATAGACACAAACAGGAACCTTGGTCCTACATTTCTTCCCTGCACCGAAGAGCTATGTTAAAGTTTCCAAAATAAGATCTGGCCAGAGATTTCGTTCCAACATCCTGAAAATCTTGGTTCTTATTATATTGTTTTTATTACATTGATAATGCACATGAATAGTTTCTGATTCCGATCTACAAATAACAAGTGCACTTCAGAAAAGAAAAAAGAGCAGTGTATAGAGTTACACTTCATATTACAATCGATGCCTAAGTTTAAAAAAAATATATAATCAAGTCTTCTCGCTGGAATTTCTATTGATAGACAACAACTTACTAAACATTCTTTTGGGTCGTGTAGGAAGAGCACAAAAGGCTTTAAACTTGGAACTTCTCCCAAGACCATCTGATTGCAAATCGTGTTCATCCAAATTATCATCTTCAGCCAATTTCATTCTTAAAGTTGAGAGCTTTGACTTAGATGGTTTGAGCCCTGAAACACTCCATTGATCTTCTCCTACGGTGCTAGTATTGGTGCTGAATGCCGCTGTAGGTCTTGATGGGTCAATCTCATGTGAGGCTAAGAGTGCTTTGATGTTACTAGGAAGCTCAGTGACTTTCCCACCAGCCATGGCTGCTCTTGTTTGCTCAAAGAAGAGAACTTGCACGACGACTCTCAGAGGGAGTAACTCGTTTTGCGCAGCATGCATGCAGGCTTCAACTGATAGCTTCTTGCAGTCCAGGGTTCGACACAACCGTTTCCTTTCAGACTTGTTTAGGTCTGGATGTGTCTGGATGTTCATACATGAGGTTTTCGGTGAATTCCAATTCTTAATTATTAATGACAATTGAGTACCTCTTAAAGTTAGAAACTTGCTTAATTTTGGCCACCTATATGGCTTTTGGATCCTTCAACCTTAAATAAACATATAAATGTAATACTAACTCTCTGTCAATATGATTGAGTGAACCTTAACCACATGTTTTCTGTAGCTCCGCAGATGTGAGTACATTCGAAGATTATAAATTTGCAAGCTCATTTCTCATTAATCCGACAAATGAGGCTAAATTTGCTAGGTCAGACTAGCATTAGCTGCCAGTGCATTGTCGATGTTAGCTAACTCCAAGGTCAACAGAGTTGGTCATCTAACCGCTAACAATGACCCACATTCTAGGATGTGATTGTGAAGTGCTAGCTAGGTATGGCTATTATGTGAAAAATGGTAAATTGTTTGAACCAAGAAGAAACTGTTATTTTACCTTAAGATAGATGTCAATGGCTCTGTATAGATCGTCGTGATCAATCCTTGAGAAATCTGGTATGGACTCAGCAAGTGTAATAAACTTTGATAGAGGCAAATTGACATCTCTGGCAATCTCTTGAAGAAAACCATCCACAAGCTTTGCCACCTTCAACTTTGAACTATGGGATGCTGAAGATGACCTCCTGCTTTCTTGGAGCTCCAAATCAATGTTCTCTGCTGAACGAGACCTTCTCCTTTCAAACCCCAACTTGGATCTTGGAGGACTACTTACAGGACTTTGCCCTTGAGCCATAAACTGCTGTAATATCGTCAGAACCATGTCTACGTCATACAAAGTACCACTTGTCTCTGAGAAAGAGGGTATTAACAAATCATTCACTGTTGCTTCCTCTAACTGAAGTCCCACTCTTCTAGCTAATTCCACCTTTGAACACGACGAGGCACTTAGAATATTGGAAGCTTTTAAGAGCTTTAGCAGGAAACTGCAAGATACTGAACCTTTTTCTGCTGGAAGTAAGCTTACTATCGATTCCAAGATCAGCCTATGCTTTGAAAACACCTCATTGGTTGGGTCTGAATCTGAGTCTGATGCTTCATTTTTGTGACCATTTACTTCCCTTGATATGTTAGGTAGCCATCTAGCTGCATAAATTTTCAATGCCTCCCCAATGAGATTAGAGGGTATTTTTCCTCCAGATTTAATAGCTATCATGCTTCTCCAGTACAGGTCTATGCCTAATTCTGCCATATCCTCAGCCCACCATCCTTTGCATGTTGATTTATGCCTTAGGCTCACTGCTCCATTGCAGGAGATATCATCCCTTCCCCTTCTGGAATAACTATGTGCCAAACTCACTTTTGAGGGATGGATTAAGACTTTAGAGGCTATGGCTTCTATACATCTGCTTGTAATTCCAAGATCTTCTGACCACAAAGGAAAAGCTTTGGTGCTTTGAAGAGTCACAATTGAGTCTTTCCAACCATGAAGTATGCAAGAATTGAAGAAAACTTCAAGCTTGCATATTAGGTTCCCCTTCTCAACATCCTCCGTCATTTGCAAATATTCTGCAGCACATCTTGCAGCTACAATGTTGTATGCACTAAGAGTGATGGTAATACCATAACAGAACTTGGCACAAAGTTCAAATGCTTCAATCCCACCAGGAAAATCTGGAAGTTGGACTATCTGGTGTGGTGAAGTGTCAGGGGACTCAGAACAGAGTCTCTGTAAGCGCAAACACTTGGACAACAAAGGAAACTACAGATGAAGAATTCATGCGAAATTAGCCTTAACTGATCGCAAACTAATTGTGAAACAAAAGTTTTTGAAGTTTTTACCTTGTGAAGCAAATATCTACTTCCTTGCACTTGAATTATGAGGTCACTAGCGACTTCAGAGGAGACAGACCTGCATTAAAGAAATAAATTCATGCCATTTCTTCCCAAAAAAAAACTTCTTCAATCCATATCTTCATGTTTAGTAAGTTGAAAACTCTCACCTGACAGCTTCAGTAGAGTAGAAGGTGTCTGGTCTGGACCCTAGTTTCATAAACTTCATGTCTATTTCTTCTGATTTTCTTCCTGGTTTTACGTCTTCATCAGCTACTTCTCAACATGGATAAACCAGATAAATCAGCCTGAAAAGCCTATGCTGGATTGACCACCAGTTCCTCAGAAGCCAAACAACGTTCTTCCTCCAAGAGCCAACTTGAGATGTTTTCCAAAGAAGAATACAAAGAAAACCAGCTGTTTCCTCCTGTACAAAAATTTGCAACTTAGCAAGCCTGCAGTTTACTGGTCATTAAAAACTTCATTCTGTCACCATAAAAAAGGTTATTAAAGGTGGAATTTTATTGGATGAAAGACGATACCCCAGGTGAAAGGAATACCAGGAGAATTTATTGTGCGTGAGGTAGTCTCCTAGTTCTTATATTTTGGAATTTACTAACATAAGCTGTCAAAACGATAGGAACCCCAGAAGATCAAACTGTCCAAGGTCCATGTCGTTTCAGTCAAATTCTATACCCCATGTGATTTGGACATGCAAATAAAGAATCAAAGCCACTGCAATCCCGTCAAGATCAGATATATCTCACTCCCACCAAGACGATCAACTAAAAAAGCAAAACAAAAAGGAAGGGAAAAAAATAAGAAAATCTATCTGTTTTATAACCAGTATGCAAGGTCACACACCAACTTACCAATGCAAGCATAGAACAGAACTGTTGCTTAAACTAGAAAGACATCCACATAATAAAGAATGACAATAAGAACGTAACCTCACATCTAAGCCTCTTTGATATGGCCAGCAAGCATGAACTGCCAATCATTCATAACAAAAACCGAGTTTGAATCATGAAAATTTGTGAACTAGTACTATTCTTTTTCAATTTAGAGGGGAATATGGCTGAAGGCATATTTTTCCAACGGACGTGCCTGCGTGAAATGAGAAAGGCGACACCCACGTGCTTCTCCTGTGCCCACTTGCGCCCTTCCTTCTCATCATTGCCACAGCAATTTTTTTACAGTACGGTCCTTGATTATTTTAGTCAAACACTATTTTATACGCAACATCGTACACCTCTAGTGTTCCATCATTAAATATCAGAAAGAGGATTCCAGGGAGAAAATTTTTACCAAGAAAAAGCCACAAAACAAGTTGAAATGAATTGGGTTTACACTTTAAAAGAGCCAAAGAATAAAGAAAAGCAAGAAGGCTGAGAGAAAGAATAGGATATATATGTATAATGTATCACAATCCTTGTCTGCTTTAACCTTTCTCACCTATATGTATAGTTTACAGGCCATACGAATACTACCCCTGCATTTAACTAGAATATATAGAGCTACCCGTACCAGACTATCTGCAAGCATTAATGGTGTATGGTCCACGACCAGAAATATTACTTATTGCTGGTGTGAAATGAAGAAACAATGGTTTGCTGTGCAGGACTGATGTAGTGTCTGATATAAGGCAAGTGATTACTGGGTCACAAAGTTTTCATTAATGAAATGATAGAAGTTTCATCCTTTGGCAGTTGAAGGATCATTTTCAACTTCTTCGGCATTGGATTCTTGCTGGTTGCAATCTTTCATAAAAAGAACTTGACCTTCAAGTCTGTAAGGTTGTGATTTATGGGAATATGGGCCCTAGTTTATTGATCCAACTAACCTAAGACCAATTAAGCATACGATGTTTGGTACTCCAAACCTTTGATGGCTGCATTTTCCTTGGCAGAAATATCGGAATTGTTTATCAAAAGCTAGCAATGAACAAATCATGGGGGTGGGTTCTGCGAAATTTAATGTATAAAACTGGGTCACATTCTGATCACTTCACTGTAAACTAGGCAGCCCCACGTCAGTTACGAGTTAACCAGGCTCTCCTGCCAACTAAACTAGGGGTGTTTACATCACCTCAATGATGAAACAATTGCTTTTTAGCCTGATACATTTTTCTTTTCACTTACTGCTGGCTTGCTGCTGATTTTATTTCTTCCTCCTTGTTGTCATTATTTCAATGAAGTGACAGCAGCATCAGGATTTGAACAAGAAGGGAAGATCCATGTTTCTCATGAGAATGAGTTTGATGATTTCATTCTACCGGGGATTATCCCAAGATGATCAGGAATATTATCCTTCAAAAAGAGTACTCTGTGTGGTCCACCCACTAACATCTACAAAGGAGGAAAGTTCAGTCGATGACGTTTTTGGTAGCTATAACTACTCTTAATTTAGGTTTAATTTGTTCCACTAATGGCTTGCCAGCACTAGGCAGTAGCCCTTCAATTTACTATAGCTAGACTTGACAGAAAATACAATACTTTTCTGCAGACTAGAAAAGAACAAGTCACCGAAATCCGCAAGAAAGTGTGAGGATACAGTAGAATGTGATCCTGGAAAGTTGTGAAGTTTCTACTTTTTTCTATGCGCATTTACACCAAATGGCAGGAAGGTGAAACAGGAAACGAAAATATTATTAAACCCTTACACGTGTTCTAGCTGCAGACAAAATTGGAACAAGTAAACCAATAAAAAGATAACAGTTGATAATCAAACGACGCAAACACGCACCTAGTCAGATTCCCGGTTGCTATCACGTGTTGGAAATTGCTCAAGGTAGTAAATTTTATGTTCCCTCAAATCTTTTTAGCCATTTCCAAGTACTACAATACCTAAGGAGTAAGGACCATACACATAGGAACAGATCAGAGTTCACTTTAGTGAAGGTGTAGGGTTTTTAGAACTGGACGTGTCAATAAAACTCGCAGCGTCCTGGGATTATTCTTGAACATGTTTTGCCGTATGTGGTCATGATCACAAGCTAAAAAGTGACCCAGGTATGTGTTGGCTCAATCTATGTCCGGGAGCGAACAAGACCGGACCTCTGTGTTGGCTCGATCAATGCCAGCCCCAAAGCTGAGGGGTTGCCAAGTCCCAAGTGGGCAATTGTGATATTTGAGTAGAGAGCAAAGGGTAAGAAGTGGAGAGAGCAATGAGTGGCTTTGGAGATGTCAACACTACACTAGGGATGACCCACAATTGCTGTAATGGTCCTTCTCTGTGCCACCCAGCGGGGTGGCCAACCGACAATGGCCTCTTTTGTAGGGCCATGTCTCTTTAGTCTTTTATCCTCGTGGGTCCCTTTTGCCTCCCATTGATACAGGATAGGACCTCTTTTATGGTTCTTATGCAGCCTTGACCTTTGGCTTCTTGAAGAACTAAATCAAAATTTGATCTTGAGAAAACAAGCTTCAGAGACCCTTATTAAGTTGGATTTGAGCTGGTATTGCTTTTTCGGCGACGTGGCATCGCCATTGCGACACATAATATCTCTTTATGGATTAATTACAAAATTCAAGCAATCATCAAGAAAAGGCAAAGAAAAATGTTAATAATATGAGGGCAGAAAGAAGTGCAGACCCAAAAGAAAAAATGATTAAGGAGGCTAGTTAGGTCGTTGGCAAGCACACATTTGGGATTCTTGCAATTGACAACAGGGATGCCTCATTTAGGATCTCTTTGTTTTTATAGCCTACAAAGTGTTTTAGAAGGGTCAGCTCGTAAGAAATAAAATATTGGCTAAACAGATTTTTTTATTTCTAAGACTCAAACTCGAGACTTTTAGTCTTATTTGGTTTCATTTAGGATCTCTTTAATGCCCAACTTTATATTTGGAAGTTAGCTTTTTTTTTCTTTTTTTTTTTTTGGAACGAACTCCAGTCCAGATATGGTTATCTACCAAAGGAGATTTACTACTTAATGAGCAAAGATCACAGAACGCGACATTGCCATAAAAGGACATTGTTTAAGAGAAAAGAAAAGCCATGATGTATTTGGTCTGCCCCTTGTTTCCAAGGAATTATAATAATTGCCACTGCCTTTGCTTTATTTTCCCACTGACAATGTTAAAATCTCCATAAAGAAAAAAAAAAAAGGGCATGAATACATAATTAGAGGCAGCAATGGCATACCAATACAAATTATGATTCTAATGATTCAAAACTGTCCAAACCATTTTAACTAATAAACAATGGAACATTCTTAAGTCTCTTAATTAATTGGTTTTGAAGTTGTTAACTCAAAAAATTACTTCACCCACTCTAAACTTCTGTGACAGAGTTTTATTATTTTAATTTTAATTTTTTAACTAGTAAAATATTAAAAGCTTTGCTACACTATTTTTTTAAATTTGAGGAAACTCCATAGGGCCAAGCGGGCTCACCTCTCTGAGGGTCCAATTGGCTCACCACCTCACAGACGGGCCAAACAGGCGCACCTCATCATTGAGGGCCCAATTAGTTCACCATCTACAGGTAAAATCTCAGATACCCCAGGCTCTTATAAGAGGGGTTAGCATGGAATCGAACCTAAAACCTAACTAAAGTCAAGTTCCGCTCTCAACCATCGAGCCACATTCCTTTGAGGGCAATCTTTGCTACACGCTAAAGCTTTCTTTTACATCAGAAATTATACAGTAACATCTTAAGTTAAAAGCATATATCATTTTCAGTCACATCCTTAATTTAATTTTTATTGATGTCACGTAATATTTTATTGAAGATATTAATAGTTTGTGAAAGGATATTTATCTCAAATTCAAACTTTACTGAAAGGAAAAGGGGAAATAAATGAAGCAATCATATTATATATACATATGATGAGATGGAAAAAGTCAGAGCAAGAGCTATATCAGATATCATTGTCTGTGTCTCATGTAATCCACTGTTTAGAGCTTGAAGTTTTGTATGTATTAAGGAATGTAAATGCTAAATACAGATATATAGGCCAAACCACACGTGTACGCGTGCGCATGCACACCCCTATCAGAAGGCTGGAGCTAACTTTGTAATTGCAAGTGCCAGTGAATTGTCATTCACATTTACAAGGACCTCTCTATTGCCCCACCAGCTTCGCTGACCCCAAATTGTCCTGCAAATCTCACTTTCATCCTTTTTTTCCTAACGTCGTGGCACCCTCTCTTCGGCATCTTTTCACACAGAGCGAAGTTAAGAATTAATGGTTTGCGATAACAGAGTGATCCTCTCCTCCTCCTCCCAATAAGATGAAATGATGAGGCATTGACCTAAAACAGTGTTATGCTAGGCTAAACGTACAAATACCTTTCCTTTTGGTCTGCTGAGTGTCTGGGATTAGGTGTATTAAGGACAAGTAATAGTTGGATTCCAAAGGACAATTAGTCAAAAAATGGAAAAGTTAACACATTTTGTGGTAGGTAAATTATGCGTTGAAACACAACTCACTTCCAAAAGTAATCGGTTCTCGCAAACACTGTCTCCACAAGAGATTCGCTTGCCAGGCAAGTAATCTTGTTACGAACACAACACCCCCCCCTTTGATTAGTTACAGATAAAAATGTCATGAAAAAGGTTGACGTGGAGATTGCCTTCATCATTGATATGCTAATCCAATCATCAAATATGCTACTAGCTACTTGCATACATAGGTCTTGTGTTTGTGACATGAAACTTATGCTCTTTGTGACATATCTAGGCTTTTGTTTTTATTGCTTTGTTTGCTTCTGCTTCTTTTTCCTTCTTTACGAGATGAAAGCAATGCATCATTATACTTTTTAACTGTTGAGGGGCTTGGAATTCACGCTTTTGCTGTTTGGCTTGCAGGAATTTCTATCACTGGACCAGAACTTTATCAGAATAATTTCCCTTCTTTCTTTTCTGCTTCAAAACCAGCCAAAGGGAAAAGATTCTGATCGCTAACTCGTATCAGGAAAAGTTGTGTGTTCCCAACGTTTTAGGGTTCGTGCATGCATGATCGGTTTTCTGTATTACATATGGAGCTATATGCAAGCATTAGGAGCAGGACGGCTATACAATGACAGATATAATTACTTGATCCTTGAAATATTTTCATGTGTAAACTGCTCGTTAGCAAACACTGATACAGTTATGAATACGTAAATAAATTGTGGTATGAACGTCTTCTGCTTTAAATTGATTCCTTTGTGAAAAAAAGATGAACAAATTATATATTGAGAAATTAGCAGTGAGAGGAGTGTATTTGTCTCTATCCATCCAACTAACCTAAATGAACAAGTCGCTTTTGATGATGAGTGAAGTCCCAGCATTATCAATCCAAAAGCTGAAAAGATAGTGGTTAACCAAATTAATCTTATAATTAGAAAGTGAGAAAATGAAACATGAAAGCACCCACCCAAAGAACCCTTCTCGACCCATCGCATGAACTTTAGCAAAGGCACAAGGAAGGATAAACATAAGCTCTGAACAAGATTTTCTATTCTGGTCGGTCAAGATAAACTCTTACCGTGATGATGACGATGAAGATGAGCTCATGTATACGTGTTTTTTGTTATTTGCCTTTTGATTTGGAAGTTTACCATCATTACGTTGGTATACGTTGCGTTGTCCTCTCTTCGTTGTTTAATTCAAAAGAAGTAAAGAAAAAGGAGTACGCAGATTGCTAAAAAGAGTACTGCTGTACTCTTAGGATCAAGCCTGCTTTAGGACATTAGGTGAATATAGAAACCAAGATTTGACTTTTAGCTTTTAGGTGGATTCAATGAAATCAGAGCTTCTGTTTAATTTTATGGCGTCTTATTATGTCTACTGTTCAGTAAATCTCAGTCATTTATTTATGTGAGCTCCACGTTTATTTATGTAAAGCTCATACGAGAGTCATATAAATAAATGACTGAAATTCACTAAATACGATAAGATACCATAAAACTGAACAGATGATCAAGACTCGGATTCAATATATCACACATACTAATAAGTTCAAATTTTTAAAATTTAATATTGAGATAATTCAGAGGTTTTTCATAAATTTATCCGACTTGTCGTATTAATCAAGTTGGAGTGCAAACATAATCCACTTAAATTTTAAACTGCGGTTGGCATAATGAAAATTTAGATTTTCGAAAAATAAGAAAAGGAGGAGCAACTGTTCATTGTCTTCAAATGTGTATATTTTATTGCCAATGGGCTAATATTGTATAATAATACCGGGAAAGATAATCATACAGATCCCCCCCAAGGATAATCATAATGATGCGATCTGCAAAGCCATCAATCCTTTGGGGCATAAAGTAGAGGCAATGAGAACAAGAAGGCATGCATTTTTAGAATGCTTGGACTCAAAAAATAGAACGCCTACTTTAAATGTCCTTATATTTTGGCCTGATATTGTGTGAAGGAGGTAAATCATGGTTTAATCCTAGCCAATTTTTTAAAAAAGCGATCCAATACTCAGTGCGTACAAAAAATCACCTCATTGAATGAGCTCCCATATTATTACTGTCAAGATTTGAACCCAAAATCTTGGACTCACTTACATTTTTAAAATGCTGATTCAGGGGCATGTCGTGGAACTTGTTCAATGAGTCGTCTTTTCATGTAGAAAATATATAATAAATATATAAACAAAATCGCGACAGTGAAAGGTGAAACATGGTGATCAAGATTGGGCTCCTTCTGACACAATAAAAGAGAGGCTGTCTAAGCACAAAAGTGAGAAAAACACAGGCCAGGCTACCCCATCGCAGCAATATGTAGGCCTAAGCCTGTAAACACATGAAAGCAGCATTTTTACGTATCATCCCAACATGCATGTGGGGGGGTTGTCTCAGGAATTCTCAAACTCAGCTCAGGTTGGCCTGTTGGTAAGGGAACAACGAGCATTGGCAAATCAAAAACCACCATAAGCGTCTAGACTGCACACGTGCAATGTGGCTCTCGCAGGTGTTATCAATATATAATCCAGGTAGGTTGTCTAGGAATATTGTCCCCTAACTGTCATTTTTTAGCTACCAGTATATATGTTCTGGCTTCTTCAGGAATGGGCTTCGAGATTGAAGCATAGGGCAGAATCCTGGAGAAGCCTGTTTTGCCTGTATCAAAAATAGCGAGCTTGTTAACTAATAAGCCCAACTAAAATCTTGTTTCAATTCAATTATATGTTGATGCAAATCAACCGGAACAAGGTATTTCAAAAAATTAATTTGGAAATAGCATATTAACAAACTTAATTGAGGCGATAATTACATAATTAAAATATTTTTAATATTTATTTATTTATTCCAATATAAAAAAATTGCAAATATATCCAGGTAATAAATACTCATATTTCTTTTGAACAAAGCCTAAACTGTTTTCAAAAGAATACTTATGGTTAAAAAGGTAATCCCCAAACTATTAATACAATAATTCCATTAGTTTAATTATTCAATTAACTAAATCTTATAATAATTTCAAAAAAGAAGAAGCTTCACTTGAAATATTGCTTTTTTCATTCGAAAATGATAAATATTAAAATCTTTTTAATATTTATTTAATAAATTATTATTTTTAATAAAAAATATTTATCATTTTCGAAATGTAATTAGCCTTACTTTTGTTGCTACACTTTTCTTGGTTATTTCTTTTTCTTCCTTTTATAACCCTATCTTTGAGAAGAAAAAGATAAGCGAGCTTATTAGAAAATGAGTTGCAAATCCTTTATCTGGAGTAACTACTTGAGCCAGAAGAAGAGAAATTGTTAAGTTCGATTTGAAATAATAGGGATTACATTTTGACTTGGGTTTGACTTGACTCAATTTACATTTAATGAGTTCCTCCGGTTGATTAGATTTCGGATTAAGCTTAACTTTATTAAAATTTCTAAACTTCAGGTTCAGATCAAATTCAGGCTACACAATTTAGCCTAATCTAACTCAAAAATTAAAAATTTTAAGTGAAGATGATGTCATTTTTAAATTAAAAATAATAATTAGATTTGATTGGACTCAATTAGACTTCAATTCATGTAACCTCTGTTAGATTCAAGCTCATGTCACGAGTAGAAATGACAACGAGACAATTCATGGGTTGATTTCATCAATTTTTAAATAATTTTTTAAAATTAAGAGTGTAAAATAACATCTTTTTTTTAATTAAGTTAAGGTCTACCTGAGATTTAATTTTACATTATTTTTCTTAGAAAAGTTAGGCTTGTATGAGTTTGATTTGACTCATAAATAGATTCATTGAAAACGTTTAAATTTAGAGCCATAAGTTAACTTATTATCATCCCTCATCGCAAGCCTTAATTTTGATGAAACTTTAAGTTGAGCATGCGCTTGAACATAAATTTTCAAAGTGGGCTTAGATTTGGGCAAGCCTGAGCCTGGTCTAGTGTAACGTGAAGCCTATTCCACACTAAAGTGTAACCATAACTATCAAATTAAATATTTTTACTAATAAAGATAATAGATTGCCTAATATAAAAGGATTCCAAATTATGACAAACCTCTCATTTTTCTTTTCTATTGAAATTTATGAATTATGATATTTCTAAATTATTTTATATCGATTTAAAACTTTCCATACACAAGTGTCTATATATATATATATATATATATAATATAAAATATAAAGAGATAGGTTAAAAAGGCTTAAGTCCAATTAGCCTAAAGTTTTTGAAAATTAAAAAAATTTACTAAAAAATAATAACAATGATTAA
>JANTPM010000168.1:9958-29649 GCA_025434745.1 Erythroxylum divaricatum | reverse complement strand
TCATTCCTACACAAACCCTAACCTTCATTTCATCCCATTTCTTGAATCTAACTCAAAGGAAGATAGATACTTACCTTAAGCTCTTGATTTCTCTTCCCTTTTTCCACTTTTCTTCTTCTTTCTCCTTCTCCTTGGGCTTAGCCGAATCTTCTCTTCTTCTCCCTTCTATTTTCACGTTTTCTCCTCTTTGCTTCTAAGGTATACGACCACTTCACTTCCTCTAACTCATTCACTTATGTCTAACTTAAATCCCTCCAAAACTATGTAGTTTTTGACATTCCCCTTACATAAAGGCTTTTGGGCCTCCACCTCCCAAGGCCTACTACCACCAAACCCACTTATTCTAATCCTCCTTCTTCATTCTAACAACTCTTTAAGCCCACTCCTCCAATAGGCCCATTCTAATAATCTAACTCTAATTTCTAATTCCCCTTTTTAATACTACAAAATATAAGACTCATCCTTTAAAATATATTGAAACAATTTAAAGCAAAAATTAAGGGATAAACAAAAGAAATTAAATAAATAAATAAAAATAAAGAAAAATTTTCGGGACCCAACAGTTATTCTTAGACAAATATGTTTTCAACAATTGAAAATTAGAATTATTGTTTTCTATGAGTAACATGACTGTACCCACTGAAGAGGAGAATTATACTCCCACTAACTTTCTTCTAGACATGATAAATTTACAATCATCTCCAAAACAAACTATTCGAATTCATCATGAAAATAAATCTTGCAACTTCTTGTAACCTTTCAACTATATATCAAATGTATCAATAAAGACACTAGTTCCAATTGGATGTATTGTTACGAGATTTAAACTATTTAATGTAAGAGTTCTTATCAAGTAGCTTAGACGCTTTTATTCTAAGATATTAAAAATATTTTATTTATAGCACTTCTAATATGAAGATTTCTTACCAAATAGTTCAGCTGCTTTTATTCAAATACATTAAAATTACATTTATTGATAACACTTCTATCATAAAAGTTGTTACTAAATAATTCGACTGCCTTTAATTTAAGGATATTAAAAATATTTATATTTATATCCTTAAAAGGAAATTGGGACAGCATCAATAGTATTCACAAAATAAGTTGAGAAGACTTTGTAATTCTTATAAAGAGAGTTAAGCAAGAAGTAATAGGCTTAAGCCTATTTGTAATAAGTTTTGGAGATTATAGTAATTTAATTAAAGTTAAATTATAATTTTAATTAAACTTTAATTATTATTACAAATAATTCTAATTAAATATTAATTATGCCCAAATAAGATCAAATATCTCATATTGATCCTTATTTATTAAATATCTCATATTTAATCGTAAAGTTTTTTAAAACTTTACAATCTAAGCCTAACTTGATTAAAATATCTTTATTCTCTTCAAAACATTCTTTGTGTGAGACCCATTAGTTTCCCACGGCAATGATACTAAATTATAATTAGAATTAGCAAAATCAAAATTTCTTTTAATTTATCGTTAATTATTCAATTAAACAATTTATAATAATAGATTAAAATTAACGTGTATCAATACATCATGACTACTCGAAAATTTGGAAATGTCAAAATAATTTTGTCTAACTTTTCTGTGCATAAATTTTTTCATATAATTTAATCCTTTCATCATACAATGTTCTCATTATACATAAAATATGAAATTAATGTCTACTATATTTTGAGTATAATCATATTAGTTCTTCGCCATTAGCTATTGATTCAACTAATAATATTGAAACTTTTTCAATCTTAAAGTAATATTGTTCTAAGTAAAATAAACCGTAATTAGGAATTACTTCTAAAGTAAATACTTTTATCTTCTTGAACTTAAATATTAGCTAATACATATAGTAATGGATGTCTTTAATACTTTATAAGTATCATATATGTCAAATACTAAACATCTTTAGTATATTATCTATATACTTAGACTTAGAAAAGGTGAACAACTTCCAATCTTTCTCTATAGATCTAATTTCTATAGTTAAGTTGTTATTTTTTTCATATCCAACGAGAATTATTCTTAAACAAGTATGTTTTCAATAATTGAAAATTAGAATTATTGTTTTATGTGAGCAACATGACTCTACCCACTGAGATACTCCCACTAACTTTCTTCTAGACATGATAAATTCACAATGATTTCCAAACCAAATTTTTTGAATTCATCATGAAAGTGAATCTTTTAACTTCTCGTAACTTTTCAACTATACATTAAATGTATCAACAAAGACACTAGTTCCAATTAGATGTACTGTCATGAAATTTAAACTTTTCAAATTTCATCTTACGCTTACTACCTATCTTGAGAACCACTATCTTATAATTATACATTGAAATAAACAATTTGTTCAATGGATATGTAAGATTATTTCTAACCTTTTGAATATTTGATAACCTTTTATTATCCTACTTAGTTCTAAACTTAATAGATAATAGATGCTTTAACCTAGCATCACATTTTTGAATCATTAATTTTGACTTTTTCAAAGACTTAAAATTTCATATCTAATATGAAATCTTATTAATTGATTTAATTAAAACTGTTGAAGGTAAGTCATTATGCTAGGCGTAACTATAGAAGAAATAATATTGTATCATAAAATATCTCATATTGTATTTTCTTCTTTACACAATTCTCCATATTCTTATGAAATTTTATTGTAAAGGTATTCACTAGAGAATATCATTCCCTGTAGATAACCGAAAATTTAAAACTTACTACAATAATCTGATCGAAATATTTTTAGCATTCTTAATGCTTAGTTTTTACTTAAATTTAAGAAATTTGAACTTTTCAAATTTTTAAATGGCCAAAAGAGCATTTAAAACCTTAATGTTTACACCAAAATCTAAGTTGAATTCTAATGTTTACAAAAACGAATAATCTTTAATAATCTTTGTTCTTATAAACGAATCAGTTAATTAATTAATGAGTTAATTTTTGTAAATTAATCAATTTTTATAAATTAAAATAAAATAATTAATTTTATTAATAATCTTTTTTTAATTAAACTTTAAATACTTTGATAAGTAAAGATAATCTATTTGAGTCAAATTTTAAATTTTTTATTTTATTCAATTTTAACTAATTTTATAATAATTTAATATCAATTAAAAATTTAAAACTTTAAACCTCTTGTTTCATTCATTTATCTTCGGATTTGATATTTAGAATATTGTTTCCCTCATTTTAGAAGGCAGCTAATTGACGCTATCTCTCTTTCTTCTCTTGCATAAAATAAAAAGTATCGAACTCTTTTACGACATAATCATAATCATTTCATTGAACAACCCACTTTTGCCTCCGTGATTTTCCAATAACTTTTACAAAACTTATAGTCCTTATTTTTATTTTTAAAAAAGTACACTTTAATATTCTTAAAAATTAGACCAAAAATTAAACCAATAAAATAAGAGATTTAATGTTTTAAAAATTTAATTAGTATAAGATCATTAAAAAATTGATTAAAAATTAAATAAAATTTAAAAATTTAAAATATTGATTTAAAAAGATTGAAGAATTTAAAATTTAATTAAAAATTTTTTAAATAAAAATTAATTGATTTGTTTTGATTTATAAAAAATTATTAATTTACAAAAACTAACTGATTAATTAATAAATTTATTTATTTTTAACAATAAAAATTATTAAAATAAATAGATCTGAAAAATTAAATCAAACAAAAAAATTAAACAGTTTATAATTTTTATGGTTAAAATGGTTAGCTAAATTATTTTAATCATTAGTACTACCATCACATTTTTTAAAATCATAATAACAGAAAATATTTACTTTTATTTAAGAAAGGTATAATAGTTGAAGTAGACAACTTACTTTACTTTTCTCATTTACAAACATGAAATGAAATTTACTCATCAACTTGAGTTGGATATGCAAGTACAAGTCTCCAATTTAAAGATAACCAATCATTAGTTATACTAATAGTCATCAACTATATCCAGTATCAAATTTATTTTGTCATATTTAAATTATAAAATTAAAAATAAACTATAAGAAAAGTTAATTTCTAACAAGTTTGCATGAATTTATCCATGCTCTTGGAATTCTCAGGAATTTCTCAATGCTGCTGATCCCGAGTGCCAGATGGGTTTGAAAGCGTCAACATCTAAGAGGACACTTATATTTTTAAGAGAGACCACTTATATTTATAATTTTAAAAATTTTAATTATATAAATAATTTAAAAAAAAATATTTGAAATGGGGCCATAGCCCCCTCCCAAATACATGTCTCCGTCCCTGTTTCTCACCAAAGTTAAAATTTTGATCCCAAATTTTAAACTACATGTACGAAAAGATTCTAACCCACATCCTCACGCGTTTGGTTTGATAATTCAAGACGTGTGGTGGAAACAGAAACTGAGTCTCCATCAACTTCGGACTATTTCGTATTTCTCTACGGTTCTTCTTCGTAGTTCTCAAGGATTTGTGAAAAACAGCCCTCTGTTTTTTCTTTAGTTTCTTTTCTTTTTCAATATACCTGAGTTTCCATTTGGAGCTTTGAACAAACATAAACTCAGGCTTGTGTCTGATGATATGTTAATAAATTTAATACGAGGCCTTAAATTTAATAATATTGTAGAAGATCAAACCAGGAGTAAAGCTCAAAAAAGGAAACAGAAAATTGAAATCTAGCATATCATTTAAACTCAAAGAGGGGTTAACAGACTCTGCCCTCCGACAAAACTTTCCACCATCTAACTAGAGGACAGATCGACAGAGAGGACAGGTACTGTGTTGGTTATCGAACCACTTGTCCAAACTGTCAAGAATCCGGACAAGTGTGACTGTGTGAATGCCTTCCCCTAGCTGTGCAAACTTCTCCCCTCAAGCTAACTTTTAGGGTGAGTTAGGCCTTTTAACGCAAACAACTCTTGGGGAAGAAATGCTTGCAAGACAATTCACTCACCTCCTCTTCACCTTCAAACCTACGCAAGCACACACAGCACTCAACTGTAGTAACCCAACCCTTGTTACAGCTCCTACCAGCACTTATCACCACTACTGTGGCACAGGGGCTTTGAACTGGGTTATTGACACTCTTCTTTCTCTTACATTGTCATCTGGGTCTGGCTCAAAATCTTGTCTTGTCGATGAATTAGAGCCCATACCTTGCAACACAGACCTTACCATGTTATTTATCAGCGCCAAAGACAAAACAGTATTGAGTACTAACACAGGTAACACTCCTTCAGCCGCTGGTGGGAAGCCAGAGAGTCCCATGGTGAACTTTCCAAGGAACCCACAAAGGAAATGGCAAAAGGATCCTCCGTGTGACACAGAAGGTAATTGAGTAGCAGAGGAACAAGCAAGCAATACCCTTCAACAAAATAGACAGAGGAGCTAAAATAAGCTTCACTAAACTTAACCGGGTTGGGTCGGGCCCAAACCTAGCCATCAATTTGGTAACAATGGTTCAAGGGCTGGCCGTGATACGTTCTAACACGTGTAGGGTCTGCATACGATTCGGTGATCATCAACTCATTTTCTCTGGACGGGACGTTTTCAGCAGGACTCTGGTAGATTAAGGTTGTGACGCGTGTCGTGTAAGGCTGCTTGGACCAATTAGCTTATGCCTCGTGCAAGTGTAGATTAGACCTTTTGAGTTGGATGGAATGGAACAGAAATATCTTGGTTAGAGCAGGGTGATGCCCATTGATTGCCGTTCGATTTCGACATTTTCTTTGAAACGGACGCAGAACCACTTGATGGTCCGTGATTGCATGACCGAAAGGCGGCATCTTTTATCATCTTCTCGACACATCCTTTCTTTTTCAGTGAATTCGTTGGTAAATATATATTTAATGTTCACAAGAGTAAATATGGCTCGCATAAAAAAAAAGACCATTTTATTAATAATTTAAGTAAGATTAAACCGTAATTTATCTTTTATAATTTTATTGAATTAGAGTGTAGAGACATCTAGGGTGAACGATCCCACCTTTTGAGTGCAAAAGATGGGTCTTCCTGGATTGCCTTAATCACGGGGTTATAATTGTACCGGGGGGTTGATGGAAGGGAAGGGAAGGGAATGATTGTCGGCGGGCTTTTATGCGACGATTAGTCAACTTATAACCTAAAAATGCCCACCATACAGATTTCATTCCACTTGCAACATGCGGGCATCTTCAATGGTGAGTGTTGGTCGGGAAGTCAGTGATTTCATTGGCCGTCATCAGATGAAATGAAACCAAAATCAGCCGCACACTGTGTCCCGACAAACGACTGACATCCACATAACATCACACGTCCTTTTTATCAGTTTTAGTTGTTTCCAGGTCTCCTATCTGTCGTCTAGTAATAAAGAATATGAAAGCTACATTTTACTTACTACAAGGAAGGAAGGACCACTCTTGTTCAGTTTCTGAAATTCAATTGGTCCCAATAATGCTAGTGAACTGAAAGAGAGAAGAAATTCTGAAAGGGTTTTATTTCCAACAGTGTTTGTAATGATATTCTGATTCACACGAGAAAATTTTTGTCACTAGTACATGAATAACTTTTAGAATTACAAATATATATAGGATTCTATGCTGTGGTAACCACAGGTAGTGTAGAATCAGCTTCTGTTTTCCCTAGTGACCTTTGATCTTGGAAGGATCAATTCCAATTGCCCTGTAATAGTATGCTTCAGCCTTCGCCAAACGAGTTTGATACATGGTCCATTCTTTTCTGCATCTCTCCCTCACCTGTCACAAGTAAATATAGCTCTCTCATCAGCAGCAATAACATCATATACATCAGAATCCTAAGTGTCAGGTTTGTGTCCAAACATGGCATACTAACAGGAAATGTGTAAAATAAGCCCAGTCAAGACTGTAAACAAACTTATAGAAGTAACTAAAGTCATTCAAAAGCATAAGATGCCATACCCCTTGCCATGGTGCTTTTCCATTTTGAGATTCGCCCTACAAAAATTGCGGGATTAGAAGTTACAGCACCTCTGTATTTTAAATGAAATGAAGGCAATGGAAAGGCAGCTGAAGAAGCCAAGAATGTCCTCACCTGATTCCCAAGTGAAGGAACGGTTTGATGTACAATCCACTGAGAGTCTACAACTCCAATCTTCTCATGTGCAGGCTGGGTTCAAGAGAAAATAATTCAATATACGACCTCCTTCACGAGAACAATAATAAGAAATAAACAACATTAAGGAAAAATGGGTAAACTAAAGAGGAAAGTGGAGGTCCTTGCCTCTACACATTTTCTCATAGAGAAATCAAGACCCCATCCATGGACCAAGTCATTCTGTAGATTCCAACACTAACCAATTATAACTTGCTGCTGCATTCCACAGAGCAAGAGACATGTACAACTTTTGAAGTGCCGAGATTACCACAATCTTCTTTACCTGAATCATATGCCATACGCATCGCCATGCATCTCGTGAAAACACTGGAGCCATAATTTCAACAAATCTGTATCCACACAAAAAAAGACCCAAAAGTAAAATGATGGAGACATTGATGTTACATAAAAGATACAAAAAACCAAATGACACAACAGGAACAAGATAGCCAAATGCACTCATACGCTGCACAAGGTGGTAAAAGGGGATCCCTGCACCAGCCAGGTTTCTCATCTGTCACTCTGATGGGAATCAACAGCAAACAAAGATCAAGTTAAAGCACAAACCAATCAGCACAGGCGGGTATGTGTGTGAAAATTCTACACGGTTATTCTGTTTCTCTTACTTGTGAACTTCATGATCACCTCTCCTCTTTGTCATCCGCCATGTTAGCCCCCTGTTGGGTTCCAATCCTGGCTGAGAAATCTCCAAGCCATGCTTCTTCACAAGTTTTAGGTATCTACAAGTGCACAAAATGGTATGTTAAAATTCTTAAAGAAGGCAAAACAAAAATATTCAATACAGAAGGCAAAACAAAAGTATTCAGTACTTTGAACAAAACAATTGCAATAAATTTCCCAAATCTAAAACTCACTCTTCTGCATTGAAGTGCTCAACTCCCAAGTCTTCATCCCAAATAAATATGTAGTCATATGATGCCACAATATCAGGATGTAGAAAACGTTTTGCATACCACCTAGGACAAAATTTAATGAAAATAAATCTCTAAGCATTGTTCAAAGTGAGTAACAATTATATTCAAGTTGCTAGCAAGAGGAAAATATAGATCTGTGAGCTAGGAAAGTTTTATTCTCACTTTCCAAAGAGGCTAACTATAGTTCCATACCATTTAGTCTGCTTACGAACACTAACATGGATAGCACGCTTGGACCATTCGAATTCATCCCATTCGGACACTTGTCCATCATAATGGAAAAGGAGAATTGTAAAGTTCTCTGAAAACTGCAAGAAAGACAC
The DNA here is from genome assembly GCA_025434745.1 of Erythroxylum divaricatum. NCBI lineage: Eukaryota > Viridiplantae > Streptophyta > Magnoliopsida > Malpighiales > Erythroxylaceae > Erythroxylum > Erythroxylum divaricatum. The sequence continues at coordinate 21,292 of JANTPM010000168.1, read as the reverse complement.
AATTCTTTCATGAAAAGACACAATTCTTTCATGAATTCAAGGTAGCAACCAGGTACTTAGACATTTAAAGTTTTGGAGAAGAAGAAGGTGAAAGGAGCAAAATAGGTGTTTGGTGGAACGAGGTTTTAGCAGGTCAAGGGCTGCGTGCATGTGTGTGTGTCCATGCGTTGAGAGAGAAGGAAAAGATGGATGAAAAACCTTTTTAACACATGCATCAATATTTGCTCTCTGACCATAACCAACAGTGAAGGTTACCAGATATTTGGGTTTATAAATCACATCCTGCACATCAAACATCCTCAAAATATCAGTCAAATTTGGTCTCAAGTCTCAACAATAAGGGATATAAAAACCATGGGAAGGGAAGTAAGAAGAGTGAGGTTACAGATTGTGACTTTATGCATTTTGGAGAATAATCTACCCTAAGAAGCAATGTCATGCATATGTCTGAAACTTCACTTTCCATGTGTACCAAGGAAAATTCTACAGTTTTTGTTTCCCAAGATCCTCTCTACAGTGATACGGCAATCAACATGGTAAGGAAGCTACATCATAAATCTCAGAACACAGTGTTCAGTCAATTTATAAATTGCAGCTAGATTTCAATGTAGGAGTTCCTTTCTCCCCATTTCATTTGATTTAAGAATCAATTATATACAGGTACATGTAGTTCTTTCAATCTCAGTCCCTTGCTCCAACTTTAGATTAGTACCAAACAAGTACAGTAGCAAATTAATAATTTACTCAATCAAACCAGAAGACTGTATGCAAATTTTAAAAGGGATAACATATATTGTTTTCTAATGTATCAGAAAATCACAAGTTGTGAATGAGACATTTGAAGACTGAATTCAGCTTGCAGATAAGGTGGCAGAATGCACACCTCGCTGGGGTTGCCCCACAATCTTCGCAAGTAGAAGTCTGACTCAGCAGCAACAATTCCAGGCGGGAGCATTTCTGCACCCCGGGGGTTTGAAGGGACCCAAATCTGCATAAGGTTACATGAGAAGCACCAAATAAAATGAAAACATTGGGAATACACATAGAACATCATTCATCATTCCAATTAAACTTCATATATGAGGGAACTTCCATAAAACATCCATTGGGTCAGAGCTCTATAATACTTTGAATCTATTTCAAATTAAGAGGCTCTTTAAACACAATACTGATCATATGCAGTTGCCTAAGAAGAAAAATGGTTCCATAGCAAATATTGCTTCTCTTTTTTTATGTCTGACCTAATAACTTAAAATGTTCCGGATAAGACTTGGCTTGAGAAGGTAGCATAACTAGATAAACATGTCTGCATTTTTGCTTTTAGTAGTGCAGTACAGCCGGTGCAGAGAAATCCTCAAAAGAAAGGTAAAAAAAAAGTGAGTAGAAACGACAGTCAACTCAATCTACTCCATGAAACTACAGGATTTTTAGTGCCATCTCAGTTGGAAATCTTTCAGTTATTATGGTACAGATCAGACTTTTTCAGTTATTTTCTCAATGTAACAAAAGCTTATAATCATGGAAAGTATGAGAATGAAAAGATAGAACGCAGAAGCCCACCTTAGATGTATCATTCAAACTTTGAGGCCGGCTGTTGTTTCTACCATAAGCTAAATCATCCAAAACTTTTTGGGTTGACAACGCTAAACTTTTGTCAACATTTGCAAGATCAGTGGAAGGGAGAAAACTGGATGCAATATTTAGCTACAAGAATTAAACACAAAATTAATGTTCTACTCACCAACAAAAGAACTCACAAACCCATAATGAGCATAGAACTCAAAAGGAGAACAGGCACACATAACAGATGAAAAGAGGAAAAGGAAATGCTAGGAAGCATTCGCAGGTATGATAGATGAAGCCTGAGTAGAACACCAGATAAGCATGAAGAGGGAGATAAAAGAGAAATTCACAATACAGCATACCTTACTTAGTGACAATGAGGGGAAAGATACTCCTATGAAGAAGCCAAAAACCACTCCCAGAAATGTTATTACAATAACCCTCATACTATCGTTAGGTTTTTTAGTAGGGACACTGCAAAAAAATAAAGGTCTTAGCTAAGAAGTCATCTCATCCAAAGGTAACTAATATTTCTGCGGAAGAATTTAAAACAAAAAATACGAACCTGCGTGTAAGGATTCCCATTCTATGTGCAAACCTCTGCCATATATCCAGAAAAAATATAAGTGATGATGCAGCAACTGCAAGCTTCAAACTGCTCAACAGGTCCTGAGATATGGATGGAGACAAAAAAGATGAAACACAGGACCTGAACCGCGTAGAACACAAACTGGAATGTTAGCCAAAGACTCAAAGGTGAAAATAGTCTTATATCAAGAAGTATCATAGTAACAGAACAATTATTGTGTAACTTCGAATTAAAATCATATAACACACTGGACTGAGGAAATGAATGACCTCAAGACTACAACAACGATCACTACCTATTCAGCATAATTTCTGCACCTAGCTCTACTCTCCAAACAACGATGATCAATCTAATACCAATATCGGCAAGATGAGACGGAATAACCACTAAGTAACTTAGATATCGATCTCATTCCTTATAATTATCTTTCAGAAGAGACTTGCAATCATTTATGCGTAACCCCAGGTACCTGAAATCCCGCTTCTATTCAATAACACTAGAAACTAATCATACAAATAGTTAAGTTTAGCAACAACTGAAACATAGAAGACAACCTGGGAATGAATTAACATCATAAAGCCTACACAGCCCAATAAACACACATCACTCCACAATCGACTGTATAAAATAATGTTCTTGTGCTCAGTTGACAACCCCAATATGAATTCTCTACTTGGTCCCCACCTTTTTCAAGCAAGCAAAGGAAGCTATTTGACTAAAATTAAAATATTAACCTGCAAAGAATTAGAAATTCAAATGTAAACAAGGAAGGACCGACGAAAATAAAGCAAACCTATTTACTAACACGGAAAGCACAAGGATTAAGTAACTTACAAATGAAACTCAAAGGTAGCAATCAGGGAAACAGCTAAATGTAAGAAAACAATCAATAAGTTGCTTGCAAATGAAAATTCTCAAAGAAATGACCTGAAAACAGCTGAAAACACTCAAGAAAGACAAAAGCAAACGACTTGATAACTTGAAACTTGAAAGTGAGCTTTCACAAAAATCACGAGCAACCAAATCCTTAATTCACGACTAAAACACACACAACGAGCTGCACATAACCAAAACAACAGCAAATTCAACACCCAGATATCAAAACACCAAACCGTAAAAGATTGAAACTTTCGAAAACCCAAGTGAAAGTAAGGAACCAGGAGCATGGAAACGTCAGGAAACCTGGAAAGAGATCACGAGAAAAAGCAACTAGTTGCTATCAAGAATGGGAGAATCAACACTTCCTCTAAGGAGGTTAAAGCTCGTGATCGGCTATTCGGGTTCTAAATCAAGAAGCCGAAAAAGGAAAACGTTCGAAGAAGAGTTCAGAGAATAAACGCCGAATCTTTCAGGTGAGAAACTGGAAGAACTGAAGATGGAAGAAAGAAACTGTTCTGTATGTTATTTAAGAGAGGTACACAGTAGATATGGTAAATATATCTGAGTCCATTTTGTAGTTATTTCCATTTTAAATTGGAAATTAAGGGATTATAGGATACGTTATACGTATGGGAGGGAGAGGGCTTTAAATATTTAACAATGGCATTGATACATACAAATGGCGATGTTAACATAGTTTCTTGAACATATAAAAGGGGAGGAAACTCGTCACTCTTGATTTGGTAAGCACGATGACTTGCATGTACTATTGTTTATATGCAGTCTACATGAGGTTTATGTAGTCCACATGCACGAATTGACATGAGCAGGATTACTAAATTATTACATTGGGAAGGAAAAGAATATTTGTTGGTGTTAATGGAGTTGATTCTGAATAAAAACATGCTTATTGTTGAAGAGAAGAAGATGCTAAAAGAAGTAGTCAATTTGGTGAAGACGGCATTATGTGCTGAGTCATAAAATCAGAAACGTTTTCATTAGTTAAATCAGATAAAACCGAGTGAGCGGACTCATTTTGTAGCTTATTCCAATGCTTATAGATTGGGATTCATCCCAAATGTTACATTTTGTTGCTTTTGAAATATATTAACTTTTGTTTTGCTTGTAGAATCAAATCAACTGGTGTGCTTTAGCTTTTGTTTTGCATGTTAGGCATTGATCCTGCCTAGAGATGCTAATTGAATATAATGAAATAAATTGTGCAGAATTGTTAAGAAATGATGCTATGAACCTAATTTGTTAAGAATCTATGTTTCAAATAGAATGTTTTCGAAAAATGAGAATTAGCATTATTTATTTCAATTAAAATAGAAATTCGTCTATAGTCAAAATTAAAATTTGAATATTACATCCATGATTTAAACCATCACAACTACTAACTGTAATTTGTAATGCGATTTGCTGTCCTTGTATCACGCATTGAAGTTCTCATTAATCAGTTGGACCCATACCCTCTTCAGATTTCAACAAGAAGAACAAGTCAATTAATGTAGATATTTGGTGTTGGTCGTAGCCGGCGGCGACGGGCTGAGGACTTTGACCTGAGCAACTTGGACACGACGCCATCTGGTCAATTTGTCCTCTTCAAATTCTTTGAGCACCAGCCCAACTGGTCAATGAAGAGTGAAGACAGACCACAGGCTTGTATCAGAATAAAACTGAAATCCTCGTAATTTCTTCTGCATGTTTTTCCTCGTGTAACATTGAAGTTCCCAAGTCTTAGGAGGCAGACCTGCACGAGGGTCTTTTGTGATACGTGCAGAGGATGACTAGGAATTGGCTGTTATGACTAGGAAGTAAGGCAACTATATAAGACAAGCCTTGGGTCGATCCAACTTTTTATTAGTTTATTATGTTAGGTGTTAATGCGAAGAGACTTAAAACATGCTAAGCCACAAACCCCTGGATAAGGCAATGCAAATGGCCACTAGTGTGCAGTTTCTTTTAGTGGATCTTGCTACTTTCAAATACTTGGTTGAGTGTTTAAGGGGGTAGGTGAGCTTGAGTAGGGGCAGTAGTGTTGGACAATTTTGTCCTTTATTATAAAATTGGATAACTATTAATTATATTTTTTATTTTTAAATAATAAATAAAAATAATAAAGCGCTCAATAAATGATTTAAATTAACGAGTCGAATTTGGGTAAAAATGAGTCGCAATTAGTATAAACCAGACCTATATCAATATTATAATGAAAAATTCCAATATGAAAATTATATAAAGATTAAAGTCTCCTGCAGTTGTTCATATCAATAGTAAGCATATGGAGCCTCTATCCCGTTAAAAGAGTTTATGTATTGAGAAAATTGTAAAAAGATTTAGCTCGTATCTTATAGTTTGTGATTATTTAGAGTTTGAAATCGACATCGAAATTAAAGATGAAATCGAAATCAAACATTTCATATTACCTTCATATTTTTAATCCTTTCCTATAAATTCAGAGTATATAATAAGTTTATACTATGTATTACGTATAGATGGAAAGAGGTTTGGCGCAATAGTCTGTCTGAAGACTTCTAACGTGCAAGACAAACGCCGCCTATTGTAATTGACGGGCTTAGAGTGCCTGGCCACTAAGCACCAAAATGGTGGGTTGGGTGCACGGCACCATCCTTCGGTTCATATGCACATTTCTTGAGAAGGACTTATCATCCGCAAAGTTCTGCACACTTCCTTCCTTATTTTTCGCCTTTCAACTTTTCTTTAGTCATATACCATGGATTATATAGTATACAATATGGCCCAAAGCCGCCAACTTGGTTAAAGAGAGCTACTAATTATGGTCTTACTACTGAATCAACGTTTCGTGTATGTCGTTAATTTGGCTGTTGTATTATCTATGAGGTAGTGCAATGTCTCTGTGTGAGGAAGGAGAGGGAAAATGCCTACCAAGCCACAAATACACACGCAAAAATAAAATAAAAAACATAAAAGCTGCGATCTGCCTGATGCAAGGCGGACCATTACAAAGCTTCTTTCAAGCTTCCTCTCTTTGGGTTGTGTTCATGTTCTACCAAGTTAGCCTAGAGCTCTTGATCTTCAAGGTTCTCAGTGATAAAGGATCTTTTTTTAACTTATGTGTCAAATCTTGAATCTCAAGTGCCTCGTTAGGACCGAATGGCCTCACGACAAGTAACTGTTTGTCCTACTATCGGGGGCAAGCTAGTACTAAGAAAGCCTGAACCGCAAGTGCTAAACTAGAACGGGAATCTACAGCTTTTGCTGAAATTCATTTCCACAATAGCTTTTCATTTGATTTAACCAATACAGAGAGGCCTATAGGCTATTTTGAATACCACATTATCCTTTTCCAACTTGATCCTGTGCATAGAATTCTAGTCATGATGATGCTCCATAGACATTTGAGGGGATTTTAATGAACCCTGCATGCTTGTACTTCCATCAAACCAATGCAGACAATGACTATCAAACTACAGCTAAACCAAGTCAAGTTCTCCAGAATTTTCAGACTCGGAAGCACAGCTGGTAAGCAAATCACAGGCTCCATTGCCAACTTGCTCTTGCTGTTGATTTCTTCAAGCAAAGGTTCAGTCTGATTGGATATAATTCCACCTGCCTCTCTATTCTATGAATCATGAGCAAGGCCTTCTAGATCAGCCAATGCAGCAGAAGATGGAAGCCACACTTCTACCCGAGTTCCTCCAGCTCCCAAGGCTGCCCCAGTCAAGCGGGGAGATATGACACGAACAACACAACCATAACTCTCTAGAATCTCACGAGCAACAGTGAGCCCAGCGACAAAATTCCATGTCATGTTGTCTTCAATCATGTTCTCCGAGACAAGCTCTGCCCCAAATGGTGTGAGGGAATGCATCTGGGTCTGCATGAACATCCATTGGCAAAAAGCTTATATCAAAGTAAAATTTTAACTTAACAAATTTAAAAGAAAATATTACCTGACCAATAAACTAATCTCAATTATCCTTCGTACTTTTTCTAATAATAGCTAACTTCTTATTGTCCTCATTTTGCTTATTCAGACGAACAAAAGGAATTGAAACTAAACAACCGCTGCACTTAATCTTAAAGTGTCTGAAATAGAGAACAGTTGGTTCTGCCATTTCAGTGTGCAGGCATGCAAGAAGGTTGTTTTATAAACAAACAAAACTTAACCATTTCTGAAGAAGGTTCAAATCTTTGCTCCTGAGTCCCTCCCTTCAGAGAGACAGAACCACATCACTAATCTGAATAACAGACAATGATTACTATTCTTACCATATAGTGCATATCAGGGCCATCATCATCTATAATAACAAGAGCACCACCTGCTGGTGCTCCAATAGACGTAATTTCAATCGTGCCTCCAACATGTGTACGCAACAATGCACCCTCAATTAAATTGCTCAGAGCCTGACGTAAAGCTGGTTCTTCTACAGAAACTTGCAAAGATTGAGAGAATTCGCATAGCTCTACTATACGTTTCTGTTTATGTGCAAGAGGTCTCACAGCCTCCACCATATCTGACAATACCTCAGAAACATTGCACGGTCTTCCTGACACGATTAATTTTCAAGGCAGTACACTTAATTGTCTTGCATTACATAAGCAAAATGAAGCAAAATACGCGATATAGGGTTAGATTCCATTGTGCAACCAAAAAAAAGTAATATAGTGAATGCTACCACTTGTGGGTTTGATGTTAATAGTTAACCCAAAAAGATGAATGTTGTTACTTTCTGTTTCTTTGGGTAATATGACTTTGACAGTCTCTATCACTGAGCCACGAGAGCCATTTTAACTTATCTAGACATACCTTACTCCATGTTGTAAAGGGGCAAGGGCCAACGGTGGCATAGGCATCTCTAAATCCTTGGCTCTAGCATTTAGAGAAATTGGATCACTTCGCATCTCATCATCATTGCTTCTTGGAGAACTATCTGACAATTGAGACCTCATTGAATCATGATGTTCATAAGATGAGTCTGGAATTCTCTTTAATGTCTCTTCATTATAGTGCACTATATTGGCCTACAAAAATCGCAAGGATGTTGTTAGAAAGAAAAATGAAATCGACATGTGTCACATAACATTTATTCATCTTTCCTTGTTTTCCTTTTGGTTGTATTAAGAGGTTTGTTCAGGACAGGTTCTCATTCACTCAAGTTCTCTAAAGCCTATTAGTAAGGATACCAGAAAAATAAATAAAAATCATCACTAAAATATAGAAGAGAACTGCAAATATGTCGTCTTCTATTTCTCCAAAAGAGGAAGAAAAAGAAAGAGAGATCGCCTTTGTCAAATACACAGCATCCTGCAGTTCTTGAAGGGTATTGCTAATTCGATCACCTTGTACCAGTATGTCTTCAACAATGTCATAGGAGATCTGCAAATCAACACTGGAATATCTCAATATAATGTGAAAAGAGAAAGGAGTTACAATGTAAGACAAAGTAAAAGCACATGCCTCACTTTTCTTGACGTGAGTGGATAGCATTTTACTTAAAGTTCGAAGGCTAGACAGAGGACCTCGAATCTGAAGGTAATTCAGCAGAAAAGAACTCAGCATATTAGCACTAAAAGATTTCAAATATCATACCATTAAATGACTCTTAGAATGGTTTACCTGTTCAACCAGGTTACTCATTCTCACGTTATTTTGCCATGATGATTGCTGTAGTAGCATTGCTTTCTGTGAAAGAAACAAATAGAACAGTTATCACCCAGTAAGGAGAGGATATGCCTCGAAGAGAATCCATTCACTATAAACTAAGAAAACAAGATAAATTCACACAATTCAATTTGTATTGTCAATTAAACAATTGTAGCATTCGCTAAACACTGTTACATGTCAGTTAAAAGCATATAAATTTTAGAGACTAAAACATGGTGTTTCAACTTTCAAGCAAGTTATACAAATGAATTCAGTAGGCATAACATATAAGAGGGCTACAGATAGCTCCATGATTTCAAACTAAGCATTTCAGAAAGTCAGAAAGTAAGCCACCTGATCCATAACATAAGCCATAGCTAATGACTGAGAGATGTGAATAGCATTAATTCTCTGTTCAGCAGTAAACTCAACAATTTCCAATGGCTGATCATTCAACGATCGAATTCCCGAAAAATTTTTATCATAATCAGGAGATAAACCGTAGGCTTCCTCCAGCGAGGGAAGGGGAATCAAGTCATGCTCCTCACTTGGCGCATTTCCCGATGGAAGTTCCACTTCCATCTCCGGCAATTCAGCAACCAAGAACCCAACCACAAAAGGATGTTTCACCATTGGAAACACCACTGCACGATGCTCAGTAACTAATTCAACCTTCAATTTTAGACAAATTTCGGAAACAACCCAGTAAGAGATCAACAACAAATATCGTAACTTTGCTAAAATTATGTTAAGATAAGAAATGACATACTTGTTGGCAGGAGAGAGCAGCTTCTGCTGCGCGTAACCCTGTTGGAATATTGAAATTACCGATCAAAATCACAACTTCAGCAGTATTCCCTCCAGGATAAGAAGTAATTCGACGCAGCTCTAACCTGTCCATAACGTAACTACCCGCCGGCCTCACATAAACCTGCACAAATCATTCATTCATTCATTTTCTTTCCTTTTCCGTCACTTTCTCGTGAAAGTGTAACCGAAAAAAGACAGAAAGGAAAAAAAAAAAAAAAGGAACTTGCTGGGACCAACCGAGAGAACAGCATCAGGGTTGACGACTCTACGGAAGAGGTCCAATTGCTCAACGCAAAGTCTCAGAAAATCAGAACTTGGCATCACCAACTTGCTCGTCTGACCCTTTTCAATCCTTTGCACAAATTTCACCGAAGAAGTTGAACACCGGCGAATCGCGGAGGCAACAGCAGAGGCCGACGACACCGTTATTTCACCTCCGTCATGTTCATCGCGGGAAGTCGTGAACTTCAGGTGGCGAAGCTTGTTAGAAGTCTCAAGAGAAGTGATGATGCTGTTGTTGTTGTTGTTGTTGGAAGCATTGGTGTTGGTGGAAGTGAGTAGAAATGGCTTGGATGGGGAGGAGGAGAAGGAGAGGGTGGTGGGCGGGTTCTGGAATTTGAGGTGAGAAGTGGAGGAGAGGTGGTGGCCGTAGCAGAGTGTGATGTTGTGGTGGTGGTGGCCATTAATGGTGGCGATGGAGATGAACATTGTGTATGTGTTGGGCAATGAAAGAAGGTGTGGATGTAACTGTGAATGCTTTCTAAGGTAGAGACAAGATTATGACACATCGACACATTAAAATGTGTCTGGGAGAGTTGTGTTTCATTGCCAAAGAGTATTTTCAGAAAAATGGCTGGGTGATTGTATTTTAAAATTTTAACAAATTAAAAGTTTGTTTTAATTGTGAATTAAATTACATAATTTATGAGAAGGATGATTATGGATGGTATTGATTGACGATTGGACTAAACTTGATCCTTTTATGAAGTCCAATCAAATGGGAATGATGAATATGCAGAAAGGTCTATGAAGAGGAGAAGGGAGAGCATCATGGCAAGTCTTTAATGGGAAAGAATTCCTCCCCACCAATCTTGTTTGATCTATTCCCCACTCTCACAACTCCTTTTTACCCTTTTCTCCTTCCCGATCAACTCTCCCTGAGCAACATTAGCCTCTTCTCTCTAAAGGTTATCTTTCCATGTTTGTTTAAGGGTACTAGCTAGCTCTTCTTTTTTTTGTATTAATGGGAAAGGATAACAATCAATTACAAAATATTGCGTGGATAACGATACCCTATCATATCCTCTAAGTGCAGCGAAAGGCACCTAGTGGGTACTTGTACAAAAGTGGTAACCCTTAAATCAAAATTGATCGTGGTTGTGGCTAACCAGTCCGTGCAGCAATTGCCTTCCCGGTATGTATGGCGAGGGAAGACCGTCCAGTTGCGACTGAGAAGTTTCGTGATACCGACCAATAGGGGGTTAAGAGATGTGAGTCGGGTGTCCGAATCTGAAACGATATTTCAACTTTTCATCTATTTCCATTACTGCCAGTGAAACGATATTTCAACTTTACCATTGTTTTTCATTTAGCAAAATGGTTGAACAATCTCTGGATACTAACCATTGTGCACTCAATTAGATTTTTTTGACCTTGCCCCTTTAACCCTACTCAGAACACATCCCTTCCTTCCTTATCACCTTCCTCCTCCACTCCTTAGCCCTCTCTAGCTATCTCCAACCAACATCTGGAAAATACTATGACCTCTTTGTTAGACATTTTTGTCCTTAAGGACAATTTTGTTCATGTCTCATAAAGTTGGACTAACATTAATTGCAATTTTGATTTTTAAATAAATAAC
>JANTPM010000166.1:0-10259 GCA_025434745.1 Erythroxylum divaricatum | reverse complement strand
TTTGATCAGTGGTATCATGGTGTTGATAAGCCATGATGAGACCATGGAGTTATCTATCTCACACTGTCGTACAACTTGTGAGTTTGTTGGGTCTAGAACGTTCCCATATTCGACAACAAAGCTCAGCTTCCTACTTCCTCCAATGACGAGTTTCGTAACATGAGCCCACTCCCGATAGTTTGTTCCATTCAGTTTGTCAGAGATAATAACAACTAAAACTTCTTCAAGACCAGAGGTCATTGATGACCGACCTCCAGTCTGGTTTGGGTTTGCCGTCATTTCTTAACTTGCTGAGGTTGACTCCTCGGTTTTACTATCTCTTTCACGTGGCTCTGATACGATGTGAATAAGAGCTGATTTTCTCTATATTCATTACTTAGTGAATGTAGTAAATATATACATGGATAGGAGTACATAATAGGTTAGATAATCTATGCAGATACAGGAAGATAATCCTAGAATATCTCTAAGATACTGATATCTAATCTATAAAATCTGATTACAATCAGATTGTAATATTATGAGATAATACATATCTTGACCACACAACCATAATAGGGTAAATTGCTGGAAACTCAACGGCAAATCAGGAGGATGGAAGCCACAAAATTAGAGAGAACCCACTAAAGCGCTTGCAGCAAAACCCGTGTTGACAACAATGGTCAACTTAATTCAGAACAAGTCAAGATGCTGAAATCAATACTCAACCACCAGAAATTTTTTACAGAACCAGAAACTGCCCCTTACTATTCCATTGTAGCAGTGGCTCATCAAGGTAACAAACTTTCTTCTTTTTTTTACTAAGGCTGAGAAACACCAGGACTGGATTCTTGACACAGGAACATCAGATGATATGACTGGAAACTGAGACACCTTCTCTATCTATGAAACATGTGGGGATGATATTCAAATTATAGTGGCAAATGGAAAAACAAAGGGTCGTGGCACTGTAAAACTCTCAGTCATGAGACAATGCTCAACTAATTTGGTGCTTCAAGATAGTAGAGGTCATCTTGTTCTCTAGCAAGTCCAATCATCCTCGTCAAATTCTTGTACTGAAATACACTATGACTACTGTAAAAAGTTATTACATAATGACTACTGTAAAAAATTATATTACAACAAAAATTCGGTTGGTTTTTGTATGGAAACAATGCTGGTAGATAGTCTAGGAATCTGAAGAACATTTCTTAGAGTTACTGATGGGCTTATTTTGACAACCTATACACTTGCTACAGTTGTTGAAGATCTATCGACTATGGCTATTTTTTACTACTTGGACATGGAGTGTAGGTTAAGAAATATTTGGATAAATAGGTCATATGGTTTGTAGCTCCTGAGTCTATGACCCAGAGTTGGTAAAGTCTGTGTCTAAGGTATTTAATCCAAAAGAAATGGAAACTTACATGAGTACGCCAAAGACCACGTACCTAAAGGCCTCTCATGGTTGTTGATAAGAGATCTCACTCTTTCAATCTCTTCTTGGTTAAGACTACTCGCGACTTGTGATGTTGATTAGCTTTAAGGTGCTACAACAATATGGACTTGTCTATTAACTCATGACTAATCTTCTTTCTCACCCTATTCATGACTAGAAAGCTTCCCATGAAGTTTCTGATATTTTTCACACAAGTGTAACGAGGTTTCTTGCAATATGTACACCACAATCCATCACAGTTTGAAGTCCTTGACTGAGCAATTTTTCCTATGTCTTAGGCTATTCCTCTTTTTGAGTTGATGACTGATTTATTACTTTTAGCCACCATTGTTGAACTATTGGTATCCTTTCTCACCTTGAATGAGTGCCACCACTTCATTAAAACATGGAACCTCTTATTTGCCTAAAATCTAGTTGAGTTCTACAAGAAAGTCATAGACTCTATCTACTCAATAAAGTCCTTAGAACAGCTGCATCATTAGGGCATTTAGTTTTTATTACCCTATAATAATCAAGTTCTTGCCATAATGTGGTGGTTGTGTTATAAAAAGGAGGATTTATGGGTGAAATGGATACATAGTGTATTCATTAAGCACAAGAGTATCTGGATTCTACAGTCAAGATAGGATATGTCAGGCACTCTAAAAGAAATTCTAGAGACCAGACAATGGATGCAGAGTCAAGTGTTGCACAGGATTGGGAATGGAGAAAGCGCGTCCTTTTGGTATGATAATTGGCACTGTAAAGGTCCTCTATATAAAGTGGAGGAGGTACAGGGCTTGAAATTAGTGGTGAATCCAACTACTAAAGTAAGTATGCTTATTCGAAATCATCAGTGGATATGGCCCTTACGTAACAGTAGAAGTGCCAGTCTCATCATGGTGGAGTTGCCACGATGTCAGGAAGGAGAGCAGCATGAAATTCAGTGGCTAACAGAGAACTCAAGGAAGTTCAACACAAAAGCCTGTAAAATACTATTATAGGCTACACAGAGCACAAGGCAGGAGTGGGCAACCTTATTATTGGATGGTGATCTTAACCCAGCTCATTCACTTATCATATGGGTGTGAATCAATGGAGGGTTGCTTACAAGGGATAAGATCAGGTTCTCCATTAGCAGTTTGAACTGTAAATTATGTAATGCAAAACTGGAAAGTTTAGAACACCTAATGATTAGATGCAGGTATGCCAGACAAGTCTAGGATCAGTTGCATAATATACTCAACACGGCCCGAACAACGGATTCTTGGAATGAAACTATTGCTTGCCTGGTGAAAATTAGAATGCATAATGCGACTGATCTAAAAGCTATCAGGTTAAGTTGGGCAACTTTGGTGTACTACATATAGAAAGAGCGCAATTGCAAAGTATTCAAACAAGAAAGTAGAAGCAATGAGATGTTTTTTTAGGCCATCTTCCTACATTGCAGATTGGCCATGTTAGCCAGAGAAATAGCTGCAAATCTGACAAGGGCCATGAAGAGTAGATGGGGATTGGTGTAATATTGGACTAAGTGGTCTCGCAAGTTCCCTCGATCTCAAGATGTAGATGATTACTAGGAACCTTAATCCTCTGTAATCTAGTTTCTATGGATTATACTTGTTTTGTTCTCTAGATTGTATATTTTTTCTTATAATGAAATCTATTAATTTTCGAAGCAAAAAAAGGGTTCCTGCCATGATGACTTAAATTGGTTGACATATTCATTGATAGTCTTATTCCCTTGTTTTGAAGCCATGATTTTCACCTTGACTTTATATACTTGAGTTGTGTCTGTAGCTTTAGAGTAAGTTTGTTGCATAGCTTCCTGAATGTCTTTAGTCGTAGCTAAGAACATGCATGTATCAATTATTTCAGGAATCATAGAATTCCACAACCAAGCTATGATCATGGAATCTTATTCATCTCATGCTTCAAAATGAGGATCCCTTGATTTTGGTCCATACTTGCGAGATGACTAATTTTTCTTTTTCCTTTAAAAATCATACAAACAAGTGGACCAATTGAGGTGGTTCTTTCCATTCAATCTGTATGTTGCCTGGATACTTTGTAGTTCCCCTAGCTTTCCATTCAATCTATCAACTTTTGGCATTTTCCTCCCTTTACAAGGAAGCTAATCCTTAGACAATTCCAACAGTAAGGCTGAAAGAAATGATCTGTTTTAGAGAGGAATAGAACACAATAATCAGCAATGAAGGCTCAGATGAAAGACATAAAACAGGGAGGAGATAGCAATGAAGGCTAAAATGGAAGGAAGGAAAAAGGGTACAACAATGATGGCTTAACCAAAAAGAGAAAAAAAATAACAAAAATATGTTTTTAGCAATGAAGGTTGGAAACGAGTTGATCAACAGAGCCTAATATTGCTCTAATACCATCTCAGGATTTGAATAGGAATTGCATTGTGAATTGTTTACAGCAGGCTTAGCTTATAGACAAAATTCTAGTACCTATAAATGGAAATTAATGATCTTAATCTCATTATTTATGAGATATTCTAATACAATATTTAATCTCATAATTTATGAGATACTCTAATACAGTATCTAATAACATAATTTATGGGATTACTCTCTAATTGCATGATTTATGGGAAATTCTATTATAGTAGAAAACTTAATTAAATACAATCAATCAATCAATATACATGATTTTGCCACACACATTTGTATAAAAAAGTTCTTGGAACACATATGTATAAAAAAGTTCTTGGAACCCTTATTCTAGTAGTAAGGGATTCCTAACTAAAATATCCAAAATAGAATTAAGTTTTACTCTAATAAAGATATTTTATTCTTTTAAGTTAAAGTCATAACAATTAGGACAATATATCTAACTTATTATTACTTCCTATATAATAAGGAGTAGTTGGCATAAAGTAAATTTCAGCCTTGTTTTTGCTGTCATATCAACTCCCTCTCTTTATTCATCAAATTAGAGCTTTTGATTGAGTGATCTGCCCTCTTTTATTTTTTTTATAAATGTTAAACTCTTTTGCATCACAATATAATTTCCCAAATTTGATATTGAATTACTCATAGATGACATTGCTGTTCTAAATGTATTCTATTCAACCTGGTAGTTAATGATCACGCACTTTGGTCTATATTTTCTTATTGGTCTTGTCACGGAATTTTAACTCTGTAATAGTTGACGATAAATTTATTTAGTCATTCAAAATATTTTGACTTTGACTAAATGCTTGATGTTATACCTTTGTTGTTCATTATTTCACAAGTTGCTTGGTATCTACAAATACCTCCAATTGGTGCTATTATCTTGATTGGAGCATGAGTCACAGGTCCTTATTGATTTTTTAGGATTTGACTGTTGTTAGTTTGACAATCTTTCAATTTGCCTTGTCTTGTGCATCCGTTTCTTTCTAATTTTCATTTTTCAAAAGAAACTACTTTTAAGTGACATCAACAAACTCTGGTATTTGTGGTTTTATGTTTCCAAGGTGCTATGAAGCAGAGCAAGATCGTGATGAAAGGGATCGGCATCCTGTAGATCAAAGAGAGAAGCACGCCCTGTATCCAGTAAGTTTCACACAATGTAATACTATCTTTGCTTGGGTTGCTGTGTGCTTTGCTTGGGTTCCTGTGTGCATTCACACTCCCCTCGAATGTAAAGCCAGAATGTCTTTTCCTCCTGACAGCAACTTCTCTCTTTTTCTGGGTAACTGTAAAATGGAACTCCTGATCTCTACAGGTTGAAATCACAGATGTGCCTGTGGATACAAAGGATAAAGACGAGATTCTTGAGAGTGAATTCTTTGACACAAGACAAGCATTTCTGAGTCTTTGTCAAGGAAACCATTACCAATATGATACCCTACGCAGAGCGAAACACTCTTCCATGATGATCCTCTACCATCTCCATAATCCAGCTGCTCCTGCATTTATGACTACATGCAGTGTTTGCCATCTTGACATTGAAACAGGTCAAGGATGGCGCTGTGAAGTTTGCCCTGAGTATGAGGTTTGCAATACATGTTACCAGAAGGGAGGCATTGATCATGCTCATAAGCTGATTAATCATCCATCAGTAGGTGATCGCGATGCACAAAATAAAGAAGCTAGGCAGCTAAGGGTTTTACAGGTAGTTCATTCCTTGACATATCAGATTCCTTTTTTCTTTCTTGGTCTTTTGCTGTCTCCTGGCAGAAGATACTCTTCTTGTATTTTAGGACATCACAGCAGTTGCTTCAGCTATTTTAAATGGTGATATTGGGAAAAGTGGTCCAGTATTTTGAAAGTTTGTTGTTTTACAACTTTTTGCAAAAGGTTTGCCAATGAAGGAAGACAATGTTTTAACTTCTGTTTCTGTTACATTATGTCTATAAATGGAAGATAAGTGCTATCTATTTTCAGTTTTTAAAGTTGCAGGGGAATTAGGACGTCTGCTAGAAAGAAACCAGAAAGGGGATTAGTTCAAAATGTCTAGGGATGAAAACTGATTTAGATAATACGCCTTGAATATGTGATAGCATGTGTTCGAATTAACATGTACTATCTACACCTGTAGAATCTCCAGGACTATGCCTAAGTTCTTACCCAGCTTGAATGGAAACGGAAGAAAATTTGTTTATTGTGTGTTAAAGGATTTGACATTCCAAGCTTTTCATGTCACTTGAGGCTTAACTTTGTTGTTATCTTATGTTGCAGCTACGTAAAATGCTTGATCTTCTGGAACATGCATCACGTTGTTGTTCTCTGCATTGCCAATATCCTAATTGTCGTAAAGTGAAGGGCCTTTTCCGGCACGGGTTACAATGCAAGACACGTGCACCTGGAGGTTGCGTATTATGCAAGAAAATGTGGTATATCCTGCAACTCCATGCTCGGGCATGCAAAGAATCTGAATGCCGTATACCACGCTGCAGGTTTGTATATCTTAATACAGTTGTAGTTTTTCCCGCTGCAGTTTTATTTAATTTTTACTTTTGCAGTTTTACAATTCTAGCTTAAATTGCTTACCTGGATTTATAAATATTTATTCAGAGATCTGAAAGAACATTTGAGGAGAGTGCAGCAACAGTCCGAATCACGGCGAAGGGCAGCTGTGATGGAGATGATGCGACAGAGAGCTGCAGAGGTTGCTGGCAATTCTGGGTAACAATGCTGTAAATACCAACATATTTGTTGTGGAGGAAAGGCTACTGCATAGGGGGGCTAGTTAGACAATAGTTTTGTGCTGCCCTGTGAAACAACTGCTTGAAATGAAGTAGTGACAGTTAAAGCGGCAGCTATAGGGCCGGTGAGAAGGGGTCCGGAGGAGCAATTAATCGGACTCGTTTTGGAGGACAAAGTAAATGGCTCTTAGACTCGTTGCTGCGGCTTGCATATGATGATTTTAAAGGAACTGCAAGGCTGCCCACTACATTAGCAGCAGTTAACTATTTGCTTTGGAGTATAGGGAGTACTGAATCTGATTTGTGCCAGTTGTTGGCCTGATTCAATGATTCTTTTGATTTTATCCTGATATTGTATTTTTGTTTTTAGCCATCCTTGGTGGCTAATGTAACATAGGTTGTTCTAATCGTATTTCAAATGTTTACGGCTAATGTACCATAGGTTGTTCTAAATTCTAATCGTCTCGCAAATGTTTAATACAAAGGAATTTGGAAGATTTGAGATTGTCCGAAAACCTTCCTTTTCACTTCTAACCATATTGGCTGGCTCCCATAACGTGACTTTTTTACTTAATTGGATGTCATTGGAACTAGCAGGTAAAAGAAAGCGGGAATTAGTTTACTTGAAGTATGTCTAATCTAACCCAATCCCAAGTATACATATTACTAATTTTTAAGTGTCAGGCTCAGGCAGGCTAACAAGTTCGGATTTGAATTTATAGTTTGCAAAAAGAAATCTAATTCCGATCGGCAAAAATCAACCTTTTGGATGGAGTACTCATGGAAGCTTATGCTATGTTTCTTTTATTAATTAACATTATGAAGAAGGGGCAGGGAAGGAAGATGAAGACTGGGCTGGGCCTGGGCATGTAGATGTAGATGTAGATGTAGATTCCCAGTCCAAATGTAATTAGTTTTAAATGAGATTGAAAATCAATAGTTGCGTTAGGCACTCGGCAGGGCTTTGGAAGGGAGGGATCTACATTTCCTGGAATTGGAAGAGACTGGGTGGGTATTGCGGTTAGACAACAGAACGCCTACGCAGCCGCCAAACTCCGAGAAGACTCTGCTTCCATCTCACGCTATGGTGATTCCACTTTCCCCTCACTTTCTTGTTTTTTCTTCGCTTACTGTCTTTATATGTACATATACAAATGTATATTCTCTTCCTAGTCAGAAACAGAACAGAAGCTCCCCGAGACCCCCCAGGATGACCTCCGT
Organism: Erythroxylum divaricatum; assembly: GCA_025434745.1. Classification (NCBI taxonomy): domain Eukaryota; kingdom Viridiplantae; phylum Streptophyta; class Magnoliopsida; order Malpighiales; family Erythroxylaceae; genus Erythroxylum; species Erythroxylum divaricatum. The sequence goes on along the minus strand of JANTPM010000166.1, from coordinate 2,466 downwards.
AAGAAAAAGAAAGAAGATAAGGTACCGAATCATCTTTTACTTCTTCCTTCCCTCCATGTTTTGCTTATATAGAAACAAGTAACCAGCAATTTATTTCAGATAAACTCCTTTGGCTACTGACTGAATCGCTGAACTATATGGTGCTAAATTTCTACGTTTTCTGTTACAATTCAACTAGTTAATCATTATCTGTTTAATGTAAACAGGCTAAGGAGAAGGAGATGAAGAAACTTAAGGCTCTCGAAAAAGCCAAAGTTAAGGTACGCACTTCTCTCTCCCTGCAGTATTGTTATTATAGGTATTATTAATCTTTTGGTTTTGTTTAATAAATTTCAGGCGGAACAACAAGATTCCAATAATAGTAATGCCAGAAAGACTAATACTACATCCAACAAAAAGAATGCAAAGCGAGATGCTGCTGGTGAAGACAATCCAGATGATTATATTAATCCTGTTACTCCTTCTGGCTACAAGAAAAACCTTTCTCCCCTAATGGCCAAGCAATATAATCCTACTGCAGTTGAAAAATCGTAAGACCACCCTTAACATCTCTCACACACACCTTTTTGTCCACTGTGGCTTATTATCTTTGCCTGCTTTTTTTCCCTTCTTTCTTAGATGGTATGAATGGTGGGAAAAATCTGGTTATTTCATGGCTGATGCAAAGAGCTCAAAACCACCTTTCGTCATTGTAAGTATGGTATAGTTTGTATATTTTCACTAACAAGAAAAAAATGCTGGATACTATGTGTGATTCATCATACTGCAGGTTCTTCCCCCACCAAATGTTACTGGAGCATTACATATAGGTCATGCCCTTACTGCCTCTGTAGAGGTGTGCCCTCATTTTGCTTCTTCTTCCCGCATCCACACCCACACCTGCATCCGCACCCCACTCCCAAATTCCTTGTGTAACTAATGTAGTTCCTGCTGTTAACTTGCTATTTTCCTGTAATCAGGATACAATCATCCGTTTTAAAAGGATGTCGGGCTATAATGCTCTTTGGGTTCCTGGTGTGGACCATGCTGGAATAGCAACACAGGTTTGATATATTTAATCTGATATTTGATTTCATTCATTAAAATCTAATGGCTCTCTTGCCTGTTGTTTGTGTGTTAGTTGGTTTCATACCTCGCATGAGCTTTTCTCCATGAGTTGAATAATATATGACCTGACTAGGATGTTGAAATTGTATGGCTAAATGCAGGTTGTCGTGGAGAAGAAGTTGATGCGTGAACAACACTTAACTAGACATGATATGGGTCGTGAGAAATTCGTAGAAGCAGTTAGTTGAAATTTTAAAACTTTCTTTGAACTGATTTTCTAGCCTCGGCAACTCCTTTTTGATTGTTTTTGGTTTCATGAAAAGGTTTGGAAGTGGAAGAATGAATATGGGGGTACCATACTAAATCAACTGCGCCGTTTGGGTGCTTCTCTTGATTGGTCACGGGAGGTAAACTCAAATATCTCTACTTGAAATAAATTTATGTTGACTTTGTGTTTGGACTCAATTATCCCTTCCCTAACCCACCCTTCTCCATGCTGTTTCTTTTCCTTTCACAGTGTTTTACAATGGATGAGAAGCGAACCAAGGCTGTGATAGAGGAATTTGTTCGGCTATACAAAGAAGGTCTCATCTATAGGTAAATTGATTGTTCTGTACAGATATAAAAATATAATCCTAGGATACTGTAAATCTATAAGATATTGCCATCTAATCTAAAAGATTTGATTATGATCAGATCATAATATTATGAGATATACGTATCTTGACCACAAATTTAAATACCATTACTATCCCTAACACCGTTTATGAGGCATTGTCAAAAGGCAAATGGAGGGATGCTATGAGCGAGGAGATGAATGCATTGGAAAATGATAGAACATGGGAGATTGTTGATAAATCGAAAGGTAAAAACTTTGTTGACTGTAAGTGGATTTTAACACCCAAATATAAGGTTGATGGATCTCTCGGGAGATATAAAGCTAGATTGGTGGCCAAAGGGTACACTCAGACCTATGGTATTGATTATTGAGAGACTTTTGCCCCAGTTGCAAACACTGTGAGAATTTTGTTATCATTGGCGACCCACTTTAATTGGCAGCTCCTTTAATATGATGTTAAGAATGCATTTCTCCATGGAAACTTAGATGAAGAAATCTATATGAACATGCCACCAGGATTTGAGGGAGACACGGGTAACAAAGTTTGCAAGCTAAGGAAGGCCCTTTATGCTTTAAAGCAATCTCCTAAAGCTTGGTTTGGGAGATTTACAAAAGTCATAAGGGAGTCTAGGTATAAACAAACCCAAGGTGATCACACTCTTTTCATTAAACCTTCAGCTGTAGGGGGAGTTACTACACTTCTAGTCTATGTGGATGACGTCATAGTGACTGGAAATGATGAGAAAGAGAAGCATGAATTGAAGTAGAGACTAGTAAAAGAGTTTGAGATAAAAGAACTT
>JANTPM010000162.1:4349-22846 GCA_025434745.1 Erythroxylum divaricatum | reverse complement strand
TTTTGGCTAGGTTTTCTCATTGGACCTTGTAACTAGGTCTTTCTTTGCCTATGTTTCTTGGATTTCTTGTTGTTGCTGTTGCTTGGGTTTCGGGCTATTTCTTCCTTTGATGCGGTGTCCCTTTGTTTATTTTGATCTGCCTTGCTGTTTTGCTGGTCGAGCCTTTTGAGGCTGTGTCTGTGAACTTTTTTGTATATATTTTGATTATTTATTTGATTTTTCTGAATTACTAAAAAAAAGTTGAAAAGAAATGATGGAATTATTCACAAAGAAAATACGAGTGTTTGATATAGTTGTCCATCAGCAATATCATACTTTTTCTTCTTTAAATATTCACTGGCGTTCGTGTTGACTTCTAATTGTATACACATTAATTTTTCCCACTCATGTTACTAAAAGGAAGCTTCCTATTCAAGGAACTGAGTAACGTATGCCATGGATAGCTAAGGAATTACACAGTCTAGATTGGACTTAATTCTTAGGATTTGAGAAAAGAAAAGGACTCAGGACATTAAATAGAATATAATAGGCAGGCATTTACCATCTTTAGTATGAAATGAGTCATGAGAATATAATTTTGGGATGTTTGATTACTTGATATTCACAAATCATACCAATTATTTACTGTTTTGTCAGTATACTGCAGTTTTAGTTATGATTTTATTAGTTTATGATTAGCAATCCTGAAAAGAAACGATAGATCTTGCAGCATATGAAGTTTATTTTATTATTCTCTTTTTGTCGAGGCGTATTATTTGCAATAATTAAAAAACACAACTGGTTCGATCGGTTCGATCGTAAAATTTTTGAATTGTCTAATTTTTTTATTTAACTTTCAAATTTTTAGTTCAATTTGTTTTTATAACTCTTGTTGTTAACAATCAATCAATTTATTAATTAATAGATTAATTTTTATAAATTAACAAGTTCTTATAAAATAAAAAAATTAATTATTTTTATTTAACAATATCTTTTTTCAATAAACTTTAAATTATCGGATGAAAATTTTTTCATCATATTTTAAATAGTTTAATTTTATTTAATCTTTAGTCAGTTTTATAAAAGTTTAATATTTATTGAATCTTTTAAATATTAAATTTTTTATCTTATTGATTTAATTTTTGATCTAATTTTTAAAACATCGATAATTTGAACAATATCCTTCCCTGAGATACAAGGCTCAATACTGCTACTTTAACGATTTAAATCAATTTGCGGGAAGAGAATTTTGAATGCGAAGATCATAGGCCAACTAAAATGTTATTCGACATTAAGAATTATTTTAATATTGTCCTCTCCTTTTTGTTGACATTCAACGGCTACAAATATGAAACAAGCAAAAAGAAATTGTTCCTGACAAACAAAAAGTAGAATGGCTGACAAACAAACAGAAAGTCCTAGCATATCTATACCATATGAATATTAAACATTGACACATTTGTACTCACTCATATCACCAATCACTTGGATATATATAATTGTTAGTTTTAATGAAAACTGCGTGCTGTAGTCATCTTGACCATCTAATTCGCTAACCACTGGTCAAGCAACTAGAAGATTGACCACGAGGGTTTCTAATGTTCAAACCAAATTTCATAAGTGAAGGTTTTAGTCAAAAGGTATAATGTAAATTAGAAGAGTCGTTTTCATTAATCAAATGAGATTAAATTAATCACTGTTAGAATTGTCTGAATATAAGACAAGGAAAAGTCAATTATTAGAGCGAGAGAAATACTAACTTCCTTAAAAATATTTGTTGTAGATACTGCTTTTATATATTGACTCAATAAATAAATTATTAGAATATCAAAGATTGGTCTGATGGGACGCTATTTACCACAATTTGATAAACCTCTAAGGGGCTTGTTGGAGATAGTTGGGGCTCACGTACCTTACGGTCCTTACCTATAACATCTGCCACGTGCACAGGTGCAGCATCAACCATTCCCCATCCATCACCTTTCGTTCCTTTCCCCGCTCCCCTTTGTCTTTTTAAGTCGGAAGTGGTAGACAAGAAATGAACTTTTGTAGTTTTATTCAAATTTGTCTTTTACTCTGCAAACATTCCCCATCCATCACCATTTTTTTTTCTTACAGGTTCTAGATAAAGTAAAAAAAAAATAAACTCTTATTTTTACTCAATTTTGAGCTCTTATAAAAATAAAAATAAAATATAAGTTTTTATTATTTTTTATAAAGTTAAAAATGAGTCTTATTTTATTTTATTTTATAAAATAAAAATAATTCATATATTTTACTTCATTTTACTTTTTATAATAATAAAATAACTCATATTTTACTATTTATAAAATGGACTCTGAATGAGTGGCCAGGTTGCTTTTACCCAGGTCGGCCCTGCCTTTAATGTCATCTTTGGTTTTGATAGCATCATTCATTATGCAGCGAAAGATTTGCTCTTCTTTTTCATCATGTTGTCATGTTTTTGCTCTTTCCAATTACCCATTTGCTGGGACTTTATGGCAGCTTTGATTAAGTACTAGGTTTCAAATTTAATTCAAGCCAAGACAGAATAACGGCTTAGGATTTGCCACCAGGGACAAATGGACAAAATTATGACGGTCCAAAGCTTTTCAGTTCAATTATCTACTCTCGAGTTGCCTTTCATTATTTACAGTACAGTAAAAAAAGTTTAATTTCATGTGGTATTTTACTAGATAATAATTTAAAAACACTATTTTTATTAGTTAAAATAAGATTATTTATTTCTAAACTTTTTCAAATTACTCGTATCAATGAAATATTTGTGAACATTTTGTTATTGTTATTGTATTAAATAACTTAATTTATATTAATTTTTTGTCAAATTATCGGACATGTGTATAATTATTGAATCATTTTTAAAAAGACGATCTTACATTTTTTCTATAAATTATGAATAATAAATTTATTAGAATTATTCTATGGTATTTGACCTTGTCAACTTGTTTTTAAAGTTTTTTTTTAAGTTAAGACTAAATAATCTCCCCTTTCTCTTACAAATGACTAACAAAAACATAATAGGTTAATGAACAATAAATGGACACTTCCATTCATGTCACTATTGTAAATAAGTGTCACAAAATCCCTAGCTACTTATGAATACTCCATTTGGTGAACATTTGTTGCTTCACACTAATGTTGAAAAGGTAAAAAAAAAAAACAATTTCATTTACTTTTAAATCGTGTAAGACTTTAATTCGATCCATTATTTGGATTATAAATTCATTTACATTCCTTTATCGTCAAAGGAAGTATTCATATTTTTGCTGAAACTTTGCCTTTATACAACAGTTTAAACTCCCTTTGATTTACACCGTTTTATCATCATTCTTCAAAAAAAACCCAAAAGTCCCACTTTCAAATGCCTTTTTCATCACTAATGATTGTGGCTACATGGTCTAAACGCCTGTAAATGATGAAAGGGAAAATGTTCCTGAGCGGGTTCAATTTGTTAATCTAGAATTGAAGTATTGGAATAGTCGACAAATTAACTTGACAGAAGGATAGGATTAATTTTGCAAGAGTCCTAGTGGAGGTTGATGTGAAGAATATGCCAGATAATGTGCTTTCTGAAAATGAAAAAGGCATCTTAGTGGAGTAGCAAATAAGGTACGAATGGAAGCCTGTACAAAGGTTTTGGGCATATACATGAATTAAGTAGAAAAGCTGTTAAAAAGATGAAATGGGTTCCTAAAGTCAGTAAAGAATCAGAGGAAAATTGGAAGAACAACATAATATACCCATTGTCCAACAGATTGAGAACTCCGTTCATGAGGGTAAATCACAACAGCAAATGGAAAATGAAAATACTCAGTTACATTTTGATGAGAATTTTAGACACAAAGAAGGATACTAACCCTTGGAGGAATGGCAAACTATTAACAGGAGTGCCTCAAAAAGTACAGGTAACTCCTCAAAAAGGTAACAGGATGTTAGATACATTTAGAGATAGTAGAGGTATGAGAATAGATGCTCATAGATAATATAGCATTTTGGAACATTAGAGGACTCAATGGTCCTCATTGGAACATTAGAGCATAATATAGGTATATTTGGTATACTGAAAATAAAGTTAGAAGGCCGAACTATATGAATATCTATAATAATATATATACTGGATGGGGAAGTCATTTGAATCTTGAAGCCATACTTGTGGGAACATTTGGGTGTTATGGAAGAGATTTATTTGAGATCAAAGTGACTTATAGTAATGCTCAGTTGGTGCAACGTTTGGTGACTATTAAACAAATTGTGGAGAGATTCTTCCTATCTTTCATATATGCTTTTAATACAGGGATCGAAAGGAGGAGTTTGTAGGATAAATTGAGAGACTTGATGGATGGTATAGAGGATCCTTGGTTGGTTATAAGTGACTATAATTATGTTGATCCCTAAATGAAAAAATTGGTGGGAGGCTGACTGATATGGGTGATGTTAAGAGTTCAAGAAATGTATTCCTGATTGTATGCTTATGCTTACAGACGTGAGGTATAAAGGCTGCTTTTATACATGAAACAACATACAAGACAAGGGAAAATGGTGCTCTACAGACTTCATCGAGTTATGATAAATGATGGATGGATACAAAACTGGCCCGATATAGAGGCTGTATTTTTGAATTACGAAATTTCTAACCATTAGTAAAATGAGTGTTAGATGGCAAAATGGAACTCATGATCGGGAACATATGTTCCAGTTTTTTATTATATGAATTGAGCACCCAAGATCCAAAGACATCGTCAAAGAGACTTGACAACCTAATATAACTGGCTGTAAAATTTTCCAGATTGTCCAAAAACTTGAATTGTTAAAGGGAAAGCTAAATCAGCTTAGCAGAAGACAATATGATGATGTTTTATGAAGGAAATGGAAAATAAGGTAATGATAGGTGAAATACCGAGGAACTACAAAGGAATCCTTTAAGTGAAGATAGACAAGCTTAGATGAACAAAAGAAAGAAAAGTTGTTGCAGATTATCTAGTATTGAATAAGGCAACTAAATCATTTCTTGGACAGAAATCTAAAAATTGGATTAAAGAGGGGGATCAAAACACTGCTTATTTTTGTCAAGTTTTGAAGTTGAAGTTATATTATAATAGAGTTGTTAAGTTATTTGTTATGTTTCCCATTATTTAATTTTGACATTTTTGATTATTGTATCTTCAAGATAATGATTAAAATTCAAATTAAGATGAGGTGTAAATAAGTAACACTTAGTTGAATTGAATTCTTGGATAAGACTTGATGTGAAATAGAAGTCTATTATTATTGGGAGTGTATGGAGATCACGTTGGATCATTGAAGAATTTCATAAGATCGCCTGAGATATCCTTGCGTGTGTGATTCCAACTCTCAACTCCCTGTGTGCGTGAATTGCTTTTCTGGACTCCTCATATGTGTGATCTGGTGATTGCTTTTTTGGGTGTTGGCTGTAGGGGTGTATGTGAAAAAGTGAGGCTTTGATCTGATTATTTTGGTGATTTGAGGGATATTGTGTAATTGCTAAAGTTAGAGAGGTGTGTGTTAAGTGAGGCCATGATCTATTTGTTCAGGTGATTGAAACACAATGCATGAAAGCACTAACGTGGGGATCTCTATGTTGATATAATTTTATCTTGGGTTGCAATGGATGTTGATTGTTTTCTTTGTGGGTGTGACATCTTGGAGTGGTAACGACTGGGTAATGATTTTCATTGTATGGCTTATAGCTGGGTTGCTATGCATATTAGGTGTGATTTCTGCCAAGATTAATCGTGGTGTGGGATCTACTAGATTTTATGTAAAGGCTTGTTTGCGTGGGTTGTCATACTTGATGCCTTCCTGCTGTAGTTGTGAGTTAATATTGTTATTTGCGTGAATCAACCCATAGTGTGTCGTGACAACTTTCAAACCTATTTCAGTAGAGTTGAACCTATCGAGATGTTGTTCTTTTCTTTCTTAAGTGTTTCGGTTATGTTGAATTTTGTTTAATCTCTTGAGTTGTTTATTTTGTTTCATTATCATTAAACATTATTCGAGAAAATCCTCTGTTAAGGTAAGTGCGAGGTGATTGTACTATTAAGTGTGAAATTCTTTCACGAGTTCTGAGGACGAGGGATAGTGTCAAAGGTTAAGTGGTGTCGGCTCAGTAAAGCCTTGTATAAAACTATTGTCGTTAATCAAGCTAGATGAGAGTCCTACAGACGTAGGCAAAGTGTGTCAAACTGTGTTACCAAATTTTGGTGTTGGTTTATATTTGTGTGTTTAATTTTTTTGGTTTTTGATTGTGAAAGAAACGACTACAGTAAATTGAAGATTTTGCAAAACTACACCCCTACGATTTATCAATTAGTATTAGAACGGGTCACCGAATTAGAAGTTGGTACATCAAGTCGGTGTAGATCCTTATTTCACAATAATGACTACAAAAGAAGGGGCATCAACCATCAGGCCACTATTGTTAGATGGTTCAAATTATTCTACACAGAAATCATGAATGAAAGTATTCATTCAGGCACAAGAAACAAAAGCATGGAACTCAGTTTCAAAGGGTTGGACATATCCAGTGACGGCTGATGAAAAGGGAGAAGAAGTGCTTAAAAAAGCATCTGAGTAGACAAGGGCTGAAGAAGAGAGAGTGCTTGGAAATTCTCAAGTCTTGCACGTCATCTTTAATGCAATTGATGAAGATCACTTTGCTATGATATCAACCTGTGCATTGGCAAAAGAAGCGTGGGATACTTTACAAATTATACATGAGGGATCGAAATCTGTGATAGCTTCGAAACTTCAGATGTTAGCTGTGAGATTTGAAGAGTTGAAGATGGAAGAAAGTGGAACTATTGGAGACTTCCATGATAGACTGCATGACATAGCAAACTAAGTATATCAACTTGGGAAGAAGTACTCTAACCTGAAAATGATTAAGAAGACATTAAGATCGTTGTTTTCGAGGTTCATACCAAAAATTGCAGAAATCGAGGAAGCTAATGATATCAATAAATTATCATTGGATAAGGTACATGAAATTCTTACTCATTTTGAGATAAATTTGTTAAAGGCCAAACAAGAGATGAACACAGGATTGGCATTGTAAGTTGAGATTGGTAAAGTTGTGAATGACTTCGAAGATGAATCAAATGAGAATGAGGATATGAAGTTATTAACAAGAAATTTTAGTAAGTAGTTAATGAAAGTGAAGATGGATAGGTCTGATTTTAGGTAAAACTGTGGGAGCTCATCAAATAGTAATTTTAGATAATAAGGGAAAACTCAAAAGAATGAAAGAAAAGTGAAGAAATTTTAATTTCAAGAGTGTCAAGGCTTCAGACATGTGTAAGCGGAATGTGTTGATACTTTGAAGAAGAGAAATGGGAAGTCATATACGAGCACTTAGAGTGATAAAGAATCTAGAAGTAAGTATAGTAGTGAAGAAGAAGCTTTGAATTGTGCTACGTTAGTTGCTTTATACAACAAAAATCTAGTTACTTGTTTTTTAACAATCAATAAGGAAGTAACTGATGATGAAAACATGAGTAAATTAGAAAATTTGGGAAAAACGTAGACAAATAAGCTCAAAACTCAATATTAGATTATGACAGCGATGACAGTACTTCAGATGATAAAAAGGAAGGTATTTATAAAGCGTATAAGATAATGTATGCTAAATGAGACCAAACGTGTAAGAAAAATGAGAAGTTGAAGGAGGAAAACTCTTCCATAAAAAACATCATTCAAGATCTAGAGACGAAGTTGTTATCTACGTTAGATGAGCTTAGTGAAACAAAACTGAAGTTGGTCAGTAATAAAAATAAAATAAGAATGTTAAATGAAGGTATAGAAAAATTAGAACAATTGCTAGAAATTAGTAAGATTAAACGGGATCTTCAAGACATTAGCTATAAAGGTGAATGCTCTAAGGTGAATGATGGGAGAAATAATGCAACTAGATCTGTCCAAGAAGAAACCTCGAGGAAGAATCAGATGTTCATACCTACATGTCACTTCTGTGGAGTAATAGGGCATATAAGATCGAAATATGTCAGCAACAACCCATGTTATCGAAGCACTATTAGGTTAGAAAGGATCAAGTATAAGCACAAAGACATAGTGAAGGAAAAAGAAGAAATTGATTAGATACACAGTTAGTTACTACTTTTGAAAAAACTGTTCAAATTGAGGATAAGTCAGTTGCTTCAGATGAAGAAATCAATCAAAAAGTTTATTGATCGAGATAATGTGACGAGGAATAAGCCCAAGTTTGAATTTCTTCGAGGGGCACAAGGACTGTGTGCTTTACATTTTTGAAGTATAGTTTGATGTTATTTATTAAAAATAAAAACAAAAAAGAGGTTCGAAGGAGTTATCGTTTATGCTTTCTAAGTTTTTATAGGTTTTATAAGGTTTAGTTGATTGATGCATACATGAGACTATACTTGATGATGGGATTTTTAATTTAATGAGTCGCTTGCGGATGCATTTAATGTGAGAAATGATACTTTGGTGAGTGTTTTGACTGGTGGTAAATTATCATTTTGGTATGCTTATGATTCTTTCATTGCACCTATTGCTAATTTTTATGCTTCTTTATTCACTGAGATTGATCGCATTAAAAGCATTCTTGTTTTAACAATGTTTTGTCCCAAAGGAGATATATCATATTATTTTTACTGAATGTTCCATTCAGAGGGAGATCTCAAGATATCTCCATGACTATTAGTCTTACCTTTTGGTATCTTTTTATCCCAAGGAGGAGAAATTTGGATGATTGGATATTTGATGGATGTTCATTATTGTTTCTTTCAATGTTTCTTGAACTTGAAGGATTTGATGGATATTCTTTGGAACTTGATGTTGGATTAAGGGGGATTATTTTGACTTCAATATTTATATATTCGATTATGTTATTTAAAAGGAGTTTCTTAATTATAACAAAAATGTCAAAAAAAGGAGAGATTGTTAAGATATTTGTTATATTTCTCATTGTTTATTTTGGCATTTTTTATTATTGGATCTTTAAAATAATGATTAAAATCCAAATTAAGATGAGGAGTAAATAAGTAACACTTCTTATTTGAATTGGATTCTTGGATAAGACTTGAAGTGAAATAGAAGTCTATTATTATTGAGAGGGTATGGAGATCACGTTGGATCATTGAAGAATTTCGTAAGATTGCTTTAGATGTCCTTGTGTGTGTGTGATTCCATATCTCAAATCCCTGTGTGCATGAATTGCTTTTCTAGACTCCTCATATATGTGATCTGGTGATTGCTTTTTTAGGTGTTGACTGCAAAGGTGTGTGTGAAAAAGTGAGACTTTGATCTGATTATTTTGGTGATTTGAGGGATATTGTGTAATTGCTAAACTTAGAGAGGTGTGTGTCAAGTATGGCCATGGTCTATTTGTTTCGGTGATTGAAACACAGTGCATTAAAGCACTAACGTGGGGATCTCTATGTTCATATAATTTCATCTTGGGCTGCAACAGATGTTAGTTGTTTCCTTTGTGGGTGCGATATCTTGGAGTGGTAATCGTGGTGTTGGGTTTGCTAGATTTTGTGTGAAGGCTTGTTTTTGTGGGCTGTCATACTTGATGTCTTCCTATTGTAGTTGTGAGTTAATACTGCTATTTGTATGAATCAAATTATATTGTGTGGTGAAAATTTCATACCTATTTTAGTAGAGCTGAACCTATCGGGAAGTTATTTTTTTCTTTCTCAAGTATTTTCGTTTATGTTAAATTTTGTTTAATCACTTGAGTTGTTTATTTTGTTTCATTATCATTAAACATTGTTTGAGAAAATCTTTTTTTGAGGTTAGTACGAGGCGATCGTACTATTAGATGTAAAATTCTTATACGAGTTGTGAGAATGAGGGATAATGTCAAAGGCTTAGTGGTGTTGGCTCAGTAAAGCCTTATATAAAACTAGTGTCGTTAGTGAAATAATTAAGTTAGATGAGGATCTCACAGACTTAGGCAAGGTTTGCCGAACTGTATTACCAAATTTTGGTGCTGATTTATATTTGTGTATTTATTTTTTTGGTTTTTGATTGTGTTAGAAATGACTACGGTAAATCAAAGAATTTACAAAACCACACCCCTACAATTTATTAAGAGTATTCTCTGTTATGGATGAATATGAGATGATCATTACAGATTATAAGAATGTTTGCAAGTATTTTGTGGACTATTTTAAAGATCTGTTCGATATATCTCAAGCATTAGCATGGTCATCGGGTAATGAGATTTTTGGATCAGGATATGTCCTAATATAAACCAGTAGTTGAAGTTATTAAAGCCTTTCATAACTAAGAGATCAAAATGGCTATTCTTTCCATATCTAAGACTAAAAGTCTAGGATTGGATGACTTTAGTAGTGGTTTCTATAAAGGTCCATGGGATATTGTAGAAAATTTTAAATAACCATAAAATCTATCTTCTGATTTATTAAACCAAACAGTCGTAACTCAACTTACAAAACACAACATTGAAACTACCTTTTTTTTTTCTGCTTTTGGCATTCACTCTTCTTCTCACCATATGACAAACACAATTTATATATACCTAGGTTAAATAAAGTCTTAATTGTATGTAAACACTCACACTAATATAATCAATAAATAAATGACATCTAAACTTGGTTTAATTCCTAACATAGCCTCCCCTAAACCAAGTCTTCAAACTTCACCATGCTAAGCATCCTTTTGAGCTTGTAAACCATATCCGCATTTAATGGCTTTGTAAAGATATCTGCAACTGCTCCTTAGATGAGCAAAACTTGACTACAATCTTATTGTCTTTCACCAAGTTTCAAATGTAATGATCCTTGATGTCAATGTGCTTGCTGCGACAATGGAACACTGGATTCTTTGTCATTGCAATTATTGACTTGTTGTCACAAAAAATATTTGTAGGATTGACTTTTTGATGCTTCAACTCACTAAGCATTCTTTGCAACTAGACTGCTTTAGTAGCACAACTTGTTGCTGCAATATACTCTGCTTCTACGGTAGAGAGAGCAACCACCTGTTGTTTTTTAGACGACCATGAAAACACTCCAGTGCCAAGATGAAAAACAAAACCAATAGTATTCTTTCTCATTTCAACATCACCTGCCTAATCACTGTCTGTATATCCAATAAGCTCCACATCATTACTATAGGAATAGAAAATACCATCACTAAGTGTATCTTTAATGTATCTCAAAATATGCTTAGTTGCTTGTAAGTGAGATTAACCAGGACTCTCCATAAATCTGTTAATTATCCCAACACCATACATGATATCTGACCTCTTAGTAGTCAAGTATCATAAACTCCTAACTATTTTCTTGTAATTAGTTGCATCAACTAATTCACCATTTCCATCTTTCACAAGCTTCAATATGTCTTTAGCAAGAGTCAAAATAGGGTTGCACGACTCTATCATGGATTTCTTCAAAATATTACTTGCATACTTTTTTGGGAAATAAAAATCCCTGCATCTGTTTGATTCACCTCAATACCAAGGAAGTAAGACATCAAGCCCATATCAATCATTCCAAACTGACAAATCATAACCTCCATAAAACTTACTAGCAATTTTGGATTATTGTCAGTGAAAATTAAATCATCCACATACAAGCATACAATGATAAGATCAACCCCTAGGCGTTTGTTTTAATCCATACAAGACATTATTCAACTTATAAATCTTGTCTTCTTCCCCCTTCTTAACATAAAACTCCTCCTTAAGAACACTATTAAAAAATGCAAACTTCACATCCATTTGGAATATTTTCCAACTATTTTGGGCAACTAGTGAAAATAACATTCTCCCAATATCAAGTCTTGCAATAGGAGCAAACATCTCAAAATAATCAACACCTAACTTTTGCTTGTAACCTTTAGCTTCCAAGTGAGCTTTAAAGCGATCCACCTCTCCATTGGGTTTGTAGTTAGTCTTGTACACCCATTTAAAACCAATTGGTTTCTTTTTATTGGGAAGTGTAGTAAGCTCCCAAATATTATTACGTTCAATAGCATGAATCTTATCATCCATGACTTTTACCTAACAAACATCATTACTAGCATCCTCAAATGACAAAGGATCACAATCTGCAAACAAGACATAGTGATCAGTATCATCATTATCATCAAAATAATCACAAGCAATGCTACCAGCATAATCCTGTAAATGAGTAGGTATGCGTCATTTTCTCTATGGACGATTAGAAGTCTCTGCAGTAAGTGGCTCCACCTTAGCATCATCATCAATTCTTCTAATCGCAACTAGCGAACTTGGTAGTGAACTTTTTTTCTTTACTTGACAAATCCCAAATACCATCTCCATCAAAATTGACATCCTGTTACTAATGGTCTTCTTAGTCTTTGGATTATACAACTTGTACCCTTTTGTCTCATAACTGTAGCAAATGAAAATATATTTTTTTGCTTTATCATCCAGCTTCTTCCTCAACTCATCAGGTACATGGGCATAAGCAATACAACCAAACACCTTGAGATGCCCAATATTATGCTTTCTACCAATCCAAGCTTCTTGTGAAATTTTGTCACGAACATTCCTAATAAGGCATTGATTCAAAACATACATAACACAATTAACTGCTTCTACCCAAAAACTTTTAGGCAAATTTTGCCTATGCAACATGCATCTCACCATATCCATAACTTTTATATTATTTCTTTTCGCCACCCTATTTTATTGAGGAGTGTATCTAATAGTTAACTGATGTGTAATGCCATGTTTTCGCAAGAAATTGTCATAAATAGTATATTCAGTACTCCTATCAATTCTCAAAACTTTAAGAGTACACCCACTTTATTTTTCAACGTAAGCCATAAAACTCTTAAAAGTGTCACATGCTTCAGATTTATTCTTAAAAAAATAAACTCAATCCTTTCTACTATAGTTATCAATAAAAGTAATAAAATACCTGCTACCACCATTGGAAGGAACCTCTATAATGTAAAAATTTGAACAAATAAGCTCAAGTGGTCTATTTGCTCTCCAGGATTTGCCTTTGTGAAAAGCTTCCTTGTTCTGATTCCCCAAAACACAAGTCTCATAGAATTTTTTAAGAGGCTAAATACCCATTTCTTTTTAGAAAGCAAATCAATACTTCTAAAATTCAAATGCCCAAGTTGCATATTTCATAACCAATTATCATCACCAATTATAGAAACATTGCAGAAGGTTCCCTCATAATTAATTTTCAAAGGGAATAAACAATTTTTTGACATGTGTACCGTTTTTATCATCTAGTGCTCTACATCATAAATAATTCATCCATACTTGTTGAAGTGCAAGTCAAATTCTTTCTTTGCTAATTTCCCTGTGCTTAAAAGATTTCGGCTTATATTAATAGAGTAAAATACTTTCGAAACATAATTAAGTTTGTTGTTCTTCAATCTAATTCCATTTTTGCCTTTCCTATAAATTGGAATATACTGATTAACTCCAAAATTCACTGATGTGTAAAACTAATTATCAAAGTTAGAAAACAAAGTTTTATTTCCACTAAGATGATTACTACACCCTATATCCAAAAACCATTGACTATTATATTTGTCTCTACTATTAGAGTTGACAATCAACAAAGTTATTGT
Organism: Erythroxylum divaricatum; assembly: GCA_025434745.1. NCBI lineage: Eukaryota > Viridiplantae > Streptophyta > Magnoliopsida > Malpighiales > Erythroxylaceae > Erythroxylum > Erythroxylum divaricatum. The sequence continues at coordinate 9,259 of JANTPM010000162.1, read as the reverse complement.
GTTATCACTACCATTTCCTGCAACTTTCGCATGACAATCTCTATTTTTTGGTCTCCTCAAATGACAATCTCTACTGAAATGACTAAACTTTTTGCAATGACAACATTGAATATGAGAGTTGCAATCTGACTGATAATGCCTATACTTTTTGCACTTGTAACATTGAACATTAAATGTATCACGATTTTGATTAATATTATCTCTTCCACCCTATCTCTGACCAAAACTCAAAATTTTGCCTCTTCTCTGAGTGGATTCGCCTTTTTTTGTTGACTCATCCTTTTTCTTCTTTACATTTGTTTGAGCTTTTAGTGCTTGCTCAACAACATTTGTAGATCTCTCATCAGACTTCTGTTCATGTGCTTCCAATACTCCAAGCAGACTATTAATTGTCACAATTTTCAGATCCTTCGCTCCCTCAATAGTAGCTGTAACATCAGATCCAATACTCTCAGCATGACCAAGAAGCTAATTCCAGTTCTTCAACCCATTTTGCACGTTCGGCATCTTTGAACGCCTAATTTATGCGTGACCAAGAAGCTGATTGCAGTTCTTCAGCCCATTTTGCACGTTCGGCATCTTTGAAGGCCTAATTCAAGGGTGACCATGAAGTTGATTCCAGTTCTTCAGCCCATTTTGCACGTTATATTGTTCATAGTTCCTTTTCCCGCTCATAGCTATACCGTAGAGGACTTAATTTATCAACCATTCACCACAGTGCCATAATCTGGGCGACAAAATTTTGGACTTGTATGTAATACGTCCAGCGTTAGTCTGTCTTCATGTTTGCCAATTTGATTGACTGACGATACCATGTGGACCACCCTTTCAAGTCCTATCAATTCAAGCAAGGGGCTATATAAGTTTTCCACTAGGCTTGGAAAACAAGACTAGATAGACCTCGAGACAACTATCTTTAAACAAACTCATGGGTAAGTTAGATTTGAAGAATGTGATCTCCATTTTGCTTTTATTCTTACATTACATAGTTTTTGTTGCTTCTCACTCTACTGAAGAAGCATTTGCACTGCTCAAATGGAGGACTAGTCTTGAAAACACACTGCACTCCAACTTATCTTCGTGGCCTGTGCTTCCTGGAAATCTCTCCAATTCTAGTCCTAGCACAAGACCCTGCAACTGGCTTGGAATTTCTTGCAATCGTGCTGGAAGTACTGTTCGAATAAACCTCACAAATGCTGATTTGAAAGGTAAGCTTCAGGAGCTCTCATTCCCGTCTTTCCCAAATCTTGCCTACTTAGATTTCTCAGTCAATGAACTCTATGGAATTATTCCACCTGAAATTGGCCAGCTTTCCAAGCTCATTTATCTTGATTTATCGACGAATCAGTTGTCAGGGACTATACCACCAGAAATTAGCCTCTTAACTAATCTTCAGACCCTTCATATTGTTGATAATCAGCTAAGTGGCTCAATTCCTGAAGCAATAGGACATTTGAACTCCCTTTCTGATCTTGCCCTCTACACCAATCAACTAGAGGGACCTATTCCTGCTTCTATTGGTAAATTGAGCAATCTTTCTAAACTTTACTTATATGAAAATGAACTCTCTGGTTCAATTCCCCCTGAGATTGGAAATTTGTCGAATTTGGTTGTTCTTTACATAAATACCAACAACCTAATAGGTCCAATACCTGCCACACTTGGAAACTTGACCCATCTGAAATTGTTGTTCCTGTTCGAGAACCAAATTTCTGGTTCCATTCCACGAGAAATCGGAAACTTGAAAAATCTCAAAAATTTAAGCTTAAATACAAATCAACTTTCTGGCTCAATCCCAGAATCATTTAGTGGTCTAACGAGTCTCACTCAACTCCATCTCTATGTTAATAATCTTTCTAGTTATATTTCTCCTGCGTTGGGAAACATGACGTCTCTTGATGATCTAGAAGTGAGTCAAAATAAACTTAATGGTCCTATTCCACCTTCATTCGGAAATTTGAGGAAATTAGAAGTTTTATTTCTCCGAGACAACAAACTCTCAGGTTCCATTCCCCAAGAGATATCTAATCTCACAAATTTGAGTGTACTAGAGGTAGACACAAACCAGCTCACAGGTCAACTGCCTCAAGGCATTTGTGCAAGTAAATCTCTCCAAAACTTAACTGTCAACAACAACCTTTTGAACGGTCCTATTCCAAAAAGTTTGAGAAATTGTACAAGTTTTGTGAGACTCCGTCTTGATGGCAACCAATTCACCGGAAACATATCTGAAGTTTTTGGCAATTATCCATCCTTGGATTTTATTGATTTGAGTGGGAACAAGCTTCATGGTGAACTCTCTTCTAATTGGGGAAAGTGTTGCCAATTAGCCACCCTAAAAATTGCAGACAACAACATTTCGGGTAGGATACCACTTGAGCTTGGAAATGCAGCTAGACTACAAACACTTGATCTTTCTTCAAATGGATTGGAGGAAACAATTCCCAAGGAGTTGGGAAATTTGACTTCTTTGGGTAAATTGATTTTGAGCAACAACAAACTTTCTGATGCCATACCAATGGAAATGGGGTCATTGACAAATCTCGAATATCTGGACCTGTCTAGAAACAGAATAAACCTACTGATCCCAGCTGACGTTAAGAACTTTCAGAAATTGCACTTCTTGAATTTGAGCAACAACCAGCTTAGTGGAAAGATTCCAGCTGAAATGGGTATGTTGGTTCACTTATCCCAACTTGACCTTAGTTACAACCATTTCAGTGGAGATATACCCACGGAACTATCGAACTTGCATGACATTGAGCTGCTAAATATTTCCCACAACAACCTCACTGGTAAAATCCCAGCAAGTTTCGAGCAACTTCATGGCTTGCAATATGTAGACTTGTCAAACAACGAGCTTGTTGGTCCTGTTCCAAACAGTAAAGCTTTTCAAGAAGCAGAATTGGAGGGCAACATGGGACTGTGCGGTAATGTTACCGGTCTGCTACTATGCGGAACCTCAGGGAAACCAACAAAAATTCTTAAAATTGTCCTCCCCGTTGTTGGAGCAGCTTCTCTTTTATGTGCTTTAGTTTCCGGGTTCTACTTTTGTCAGACAAGGAAGGGAAGCTCAAATAAAAAAAGTGACACGGATGGTGAAGAATTGGTTATTATATCGGTCATCAATGGTAAAACAATGCATGAAGAAATAATACAAGCGACCAACAACTTCGATGACGTGTATTGCATTGGAAAGGGTGGAACAGGAAGTGTTTACAAAGCAGAGTTGTTTCCAGGGAACATTGTCGCTGTGAAGAAATTTCATTCCTTGGACCTTGGTGACATTTTAGGACAAAACGGTTTTGAGAATGAGATAAGGGCTTTAACGGAAATCAGGCACCGAAATATTGTAAAGCTCCACGGTTTTTGCTCACATCCACGACACTCATTTTTAGTTTATGAGTTTCTGCAGAGGGGTAGTCTGGCAAAGATTCTTGAAAACAACGAAACAGCTAGAGAATTGGATTGGGATAAAAGATTGAATGTGATACAAGGTGTGAGCCGTGCATTGTATTACCTGCATCATGAGTGCACACCACCAATTGTTCATCGAGACCTATCAGCCAATAACATTCTGCTAGATTCGGACTACGAAGCTCACGTGTCTGATTTTGGCACAGCCAAGCTTCTCAACCGAGACTCTAACTGGACCAGTCTTGCAGGCACATATGGATACATTGCACCAGGTAATATCCCTTGATTGTTGTATTATAGTTATTAGAATACATGATACCATTTCTTTTCTTGAGGTCGCTCGCATTAGGAATTGAAAGTGACCTCTATTTGTTCACATTCTGTATTGTCCCTGCAGAGTTAGCCTACACAAACAAGATAACTGAAAAGTGCGATGTATACAGCTTCGGAGTGTTAGCACTGGAAGTCATCAAAGGTAGCCATCCTGGTAATATGTTATCCTCAATGCCAGAAAATGTTAAAATGGTATTGAAAGATGTGTTGGATCAACGGCTATCAGCTCCATTCCCAGGAGTAAAAGAGAAATTGGTGTCCATCATAAACATGGCAGTCTCTTGCACCCACGTTGATCCACACGTTAGGCCATCAATGCAGATTGTTTCTCAGATTTTGTCAAACTAAATGTACTCAATCATATGATGTTTTTCAATAATGTTAAGGTGAAATCTCCTTAGGGATGTCAGATTTGTACCTGTGACAGGTTTTAGGAAACCATTTTAACTTCCCAAGTGCAGGGATGTCAGAACCTTCGTCTTTGTTCCAATAAGGTAAATGGCTCAATTCCTAAAGAAATAGGACAACTGAAGTCTCTTTCTATTCTTGCTTTATATACCAATCAATTGGAGGGTCCTGTTTCTCTCAATAATTTGAGCAATATTTCTATAATTTATTTATATGAAAATAAATTATCTGGTCTCATTTCTTTCGAAATTGAAAATTTATCAATTTAGACTTTACTTGAACCCAAATAATTTAATAAGTTTAATTCTTATTACATTTGGTACATTGAAAAATCTTACTCAACTTAATCTCTTTAAAAATAATCTCACTAGTCAAATTCCATTAAAATTGGAAAATATGACATCTCTTAAAGAACTAAAACCAAGTGAAAATAAACTTCATGTCCTATTCCAACCTCATTAGGAGATTTCCGGAAACTAGAAGTTTTATTTCTCCGAGGCAACAAACTCTCAAGTTCCATTCCCCAAGAGACAGCAAATCTTACAAAGTTGAGCATCTTGTCACCGAGTCCAAATCCTCTGTCAAAGCTACCTGTCTTATTTGTCGAATAACAATAACGGCGTCGTTTTTGTTTTAAATTGGACAGCGCTGTTAATTGTTGACAAACAATCTAGGTCCCACCTGCTAGAGCCGATATTGACAAATCCAAAGCCAGCTTTTTGTTAAACAAAGCCATTTTGGATATCTGTCAA
>JANTPM010000161.1:8109-21922 GCA_025434745.1 Erythroxylum divaricatum | reverse complement strand
TATGGGCTAGGCCCTGGTTAGGCCTTAGGTGTAAGACTGATCGATTGGCCCATGAGACTGGACTTGGACCCAATATTACCGACCCATTCAAATGTAGTTTGTTACAACTTGTTCATTGTTACAATATTGGATAACAAAACATGTATGTTTCTACATTTTCGTTGATTTTGAGTCCATTATTAAAATATGACTAACATCTTTCTCACGAATGAGGACATGAAAGCAACTTCTCATACTTTACGATGAAATAGACTGTTATCTCTAAAAAGATCGACACTTCACCTAACTCTTCTCTCTTTGCCTAACCAAATCCGTTGCAGAGTGAAACAAGTGTGGCCGGAATACTGGTAATGGGGTGGATTGGAAACTACTACAGACAAAACTCAACAACCTGCTTAGCCATAAACAAATCTGCTTCCATATGAGGTCCAAATCAATGCCTTTACTGACAAATTCTTCGTACAGAGGTATTGGTCTGATTAAGACCACATCACATGTCCTCGGCCAAAAACTGGGACCCTGAAAAGCTTAATGCCCGAAGAAATACTCAAAGTGGCCACATCAGTCTTGCAGGATTTCTTGGTTGAAGGTATCAGAAAAGGAAACTTGCGATTTTCGAGGAAATTTCTGCTAGGAAGGCTTTTCCTAAAATGTAATAAGAAGATTAAGAAAACCAAAACTGATAAACGCTTCAACTTGCGTTTCAAAGTTTGCTGACAACATTAAACAAAGTAATGTCCTATCATTGACGCTTTCATTTAAACCTTATCGATTAACTGATAATACAAACTTTTATTTTCTCATTTGGTTCTCTCACGCCAAACTTCTGACGTACATGCTGCCGTTTAGACTTTTATCTCAGCATATGATTAGCCTTATATTTACAACAGATCATTTGAGAGATTTACATGTGGTCTCAATTTTATGTAACTCGCAAAGAGATTATAAAATTAAGATAAATATTCCAATTAAGTTGAGATAAAAATATATTGGAAATAAATAGAAGAGACTAATATAGTATCGGCACATATATATCTTTAGTAATTTGAAACTTGAGCAAGAGAAATTTCAGAATTAGATTTTATATGTGCCACTGCCACATTATTTCATATTCCTTAATATAAATTTATTCATAAATAGTGGAAAAGTACTATTAGTTTCTATTAAAATTTTGAAATAACTAATATTTCAAAATTAAGATTAATTCTTTAAATGATTAATGAATAAGTTCTATCCATCTTCTTATGTATATCAATAAACTTGGCAATACACATATCCAACTGTGGCATGCACATTAATAATTCTTAATGGCTAGGAATTATCCAATGGTTGGAATATTTCTTTTCCTAATTTCTTTTTAAATTGCACATGAACTAACAAGAATTAGAGCCATTTATTATTGATAACACAATTCTATTTGAGCATAAAAAATGAGATTACTTTTTAATTTATTTGAGTTTTGTCACCAAAAAAAAAAGTTCAATTAAAATGAGAAGATGGTGATTCAGTCATTTATGACGATGGCCTATGCGGATTTCATGATGATGTGGAACTGGAACTGACATTAATAACTTGACAATAAAGAGTGAAATCAGAAAGAAAGTAGCTTTCATGAAAACAACTTTCCTTTTATTGGTAATAATTTATAAGATATAAGACATTTTTACTTTTTTAATTTCCCTCTAAGCCATTCTTCCCTTGAACTCTTAAAAATTATTTAAGATATAATTTTACATTCAATTAGCATATTATTAGATAGCTAAAGATTCCATATAGAAGTTGCAACACATTAATTTCCCTCTCCCTGTATATGAATGTTTACTCTGTTATATTTTCCAAGTAGTTCGATAAACAACTAAACAAATAATGTTTGGAAACCTAACATAGAGGTTTGCATTTGACTATATTATACATAGTATGGATTATAATATCCACAACACATCGATATGATATGCAAAACTATTAGCTTCTTAACGAATTACAACCATTAATTGAATATTTACACAACGAATATTACAAAGTTGAAAAGTCGGTGGATCGTTATTGGAGGCTGAGCTTTCAGAAAGGTCAGTCCAGTTCCCCTCTCATGTCGATTTCGGCTTCACTAATCCTAACTCAACCATTTAGATAGTAATCTTCAATCAATATCGACTTGTAGTTAGATTAAAAAGTGAATTGTCACGTCGTTAATACTGATTGCTTGTGATGAGAAAAGTTTGCCTAATTTCCTTATTTGATGTGACCTGCATCTTATGTTTCCATTTAATTATTGATTTGGATAGTACATCATCCACGCATGGTCCCTGAGAGAAAACAAAGGAAAAATGACTCCAGAACAGTACTTAAAATTACTCGTGGTTTTAATTATTTTATAGAAGAAACGTTGGCGTGAAATAGAAACCAAACTACATGAGCGGATTACCTAAATGCTCCTTATTTCTTCACCACAACAAGTGGCAATTATGATCTGCCTCGCAAAGTAAAGTCTTTCACATAAAATCTTTGCTTAATCACGTGCTTGCGAATACACTAATCATAGACTAGCAACGTTTTTACTCTTGGCCTCCACGACATGTTTAGGTATGGTGGAAATAGATGTAGCACTTAGAATATATAATATTACTGATGTTATTTTAAAAACCAGAATTTGCATATAAATATTTTTAGGATTTCTAATAAAATAATACATATTAAATATAAATACAAAAGTTAAGTAGCATGGGAAAACACTTTAAAGATACAACCATTTCGATAGAGCTTAATTATTTAGTATGAGAAAGGACGGGACCATATAATCATTTTTGTAATATAATCATATTTGTTTGGTAGTTGTTGTACATTAGGAAGGTTTGGAGGGCTTGTTGGGAGCTTTTCTTATTTTTTCTTTATCAAAAATGAGCTTGGAAAGGAAAACAATAATGTAAGTAACTTTTGAATGTATTTTTATAAAAAAGTTGTTTTTGTGATTTGATTAGAAAAGGGATATCTTTTAGGTTATATTTGTTTTTATAATTTGAACCTGTAAGTTTTTATTAATAAAGAAACAACTTTGCCCGTTGTTCCAAGCTTTCTTTCTAAACAACTTTATCCGAAGATGACACAATAAGATATGTTATTTCATCTGCAAGGTGATTGGCATAATTTGCATAAGTTTTGGACAGTTCTGCAGTCCGAGCTAGGGTTGAGAGGGATTTCTAGCCAATTCATCCGTAATCGTATCAGTTTCTATCCAAATGCAATTGTCAAATTGTCTAGCATAATGTTTATGGTTGTCTTGTGGTGATTGTCGACATAGCTTGGCCGTTGTGTTGTGACGTACGTGTATTTTGAAACTAAGGTATCTTACTAGCACGTAGGCAACTCGTTGAGACAAAACCAGAAATGACTTTAGTTACTAGATTTTGGTTTTTATTTAATCTCCTGGAGCATACATGCATAAAAAAATACAAAGAAATTATTCTACACTCTACACGCCTCAGAGTGTGGAAAGGATATTGATCATGCCATTGCGAGGCCTGCACACAGCCTGCAGTGGGTGAGCCATAGGCATAGTAAGCCCTGTTCCTTCTACCATATTGATCTTCTCTTGGCTTACCCTTTCCCACTCATAACACTGAATCAATGCTCCTAGTGTAAGCCCGACTACTCGCTTGGCTAGACCAGACCCAGGACAAGCTCTTCTTCCTGCACCAAATGGCAGCAATTTGTACCGTTCACCCTCTCCACCTTCAAATCTTTCAGGACTGAACTTCTCTGGTTCCAGCCATTGCTTGGGATCTCGGTTCATGCTCCAAGTATTCACCAACAAGATAGTTCCTTGGGGCACAAAGAACCCGCCAACAGTACAATCTGCAGATGACTGATGTGGCAATAGAAGCGGTACAGGTGGGAATAGTCGTAAAGTTTCAGTAATTATGTTCTGCAAGTAATTTAACTTCGGTAAATCTGTTTCATCCAACAGGCGGTTCTGTCCAACAACAGAATCTATCTCTGCGTAGGCTTTTTGTAATGCCTCTGGATTGTTCAGGAGAAGTGACATTGCCCACTCCATTGTAGCTATGGAAGTTTGAGTTCCAGCAGTCAACGTTGACTATACATACAAAACAATATCGTATTCCTTAATCGGAGTTGCTAACAAGGGTAATGCAACTAAGTGAATTGAGTTTGTAATATTTACCAGCATAACACCTTTGATGGTTTGATCGGTATAAAACTCGGGTTCTGTCTCTTTCAAAGACAGCATGAGATCAATCAAAGTCAGAAATCTTTGTTGCTTGGTAGCAGATGTGACATTCCTTGCTCTCCTGTGCTCTTCAACGAGGTCCTGTAAGAACCTGTCGAACTCCTTCATCAATGCCTTCATTCTCTCCTCAACCCCTCCATAATCTACCCATCGAAGCAGTGCCAAGTAATCGTTAATATTGGAGCTCCCTCGAAGCTCCTCCATTTCTCTTGTTATAGATTGAAACTCTCTTGCCTCTTCGTGGTTAGCTTCCTTTCCATAGTAACGCTTCCCAGCAATCGTCCTCATGACAATATTGAACGCAAGCTCCGTCAACGTTGCTGTCATGTCAACGACCTTACTTACCCCCTTCATCGAGCAGTCCCCAAGTAATTGCTTCAGCAACAACCTTACCTCCTCTGCTCGAATTCCAGAGAACATGCCAAGACGATTAGTAGAGAAGAGCTCTATAGTCGTGAGGCGTCGGAGGTTACGCCAATGATCACCGTATGAGGAGACACCCATAGTCGTGCAGTTATAATTGAGATGCTTTCCGGCGAGTGTTTGAGGGCGGTTAGCAAAAATCACGTCATGTTTGGTAAAGCACTCCTCAGCTGCCGTAGATGAGGACACCAGCAGCACCTTACGAGACCCATATCGTAGAAATAGGATGTCACCGTATTTTGTAGAAAGTTCATGCAGAGCTCGGTGAACAGGTCGTTTCAAAAGGTGCAGATGACCTATAATGGGACGGGCCGGTGGGCTAGGTGGCAGTTTTTTAGGGTTTGCAAGTTTTTTCGAATTAATCGTGAAGAAAAGCAAAACGAAGAAGAATATGAACGCCAAGTTGAAGACATGAGCTATCTCCATTTTCAGAACAATTGTTTCTTGCTTCTATTGATAACGTTGCAGGAAAACTAAGTAACTACTTAAAAACACAGGCATGGCATCGTCTTTTATGCTTGCAACTGCAGAAGACAACAAATGTATACGTAGATGTATTCGAGAAAAGAGACTCTTTGAAGAAGACACGAAAGGGACGTCTTTTATTTTATGATGAAATAGACTGTTAATCTGAAAAAAGATCGACACAGAATTGGATCGTAGCACGAACAAGTTCAACAACCTGCTTAGCGACAAACAGATCTGCTTCGATATGGGGTCCAAATCACTGACCTTATTGACAACTTCTACGTACAGGGGGATTTATCTTAAGACCTCTGATGGAGACCGTGTCATGTACTCAGCCGACAAGTGGGGACCCTGAAAAGCTTAATGTCGGAAGACATACTCAAAATGGCCACATCAGTCTTCCGATTTTCTTCGTTGAAGACACGAGGAAACATTGAGGTTTTCGACGAATTCTCTCTTTCGTAAGGCTTTGCCAAAAATGTAAGAAAACCAAAACCAATAACACTTCGATACGTACAAGCAGACATGAATTCGTAAGGATTATAAATTTATAACTTGCGTCTCCACTGCAGATACGTTTAATCGAATAAAACATGAAATAAAATAATATTCCAATGTTGATTAGTTATTAAAAAATTTAAGCTAAACTATATTTTATTTTCACTTCCATTTTCTTTCCTGAAGAAAATAATTACATTTATTTGCTATTTAGCTTCTTTATTAAACGATCCCCTACGAAAACCGTTTTGGATTGGACTTCTCTGTTTTTTCAGGTGCATGAAGACAATCACATCGGACTGACTATTTTAGACCTTATCGATTATCTCCAGTAACTCGTTAATTAATCCGGCTTATGTTCTTGTTTTTGTTCTTCTTAGATGTTATATATATTCTAGTTCCCATCTCCTTTATACCTCGAGTTAGTTTTTTGATGTCTCCGAAAAGATCAACAAGCATCTTTTTGTCAAATCTTATTAAAACGATTCGGCAAACATTGTCGTATTTGTAAACGAAGAACTACCAATCCACCTTTTAGGGTTATGCTTATCTCTGTGCAGAGAGCGAAAGGATGAAATGCATTGCCTTACACGTCGATCGGTTGCCATCTGTTGCCGTCCACGAAAATGTTTATGATATAACTTAAAAATTCAACATTTGTCAGTTTACTCATATTTTCAAAGCCACATTAGGATATAGTACAAAAAAGTGAGATCCATAAGATTTTTGGTAGAGGCCTTTACGTTTTCTTTCGAATGTTAACATTTGACTTTATATACTCCCCATTTATTTTAAATTATTAATATTTCATAATCATCTCAATAATTTATAAATATCCATGCTTTTACATAATGTTTTTAATGTGTTCACATTTGACAACTTTTAAAACTAATTAAAACAACAGGCTATTTTCTTAATAGAAATTAACACATTTATTTATTATTAATTTTGATTACTCCATTTTATTCATTAACAATATTATTGTAGGAATCAGGCCTGACTTTGGGTAAGGGCAGGAAGAGAACTTACCCTAAGCCCTCTCTTTACTTGTCTTTATTTTATTTCATTTTATTCTTTATAAAGATCCACTCTTTATACTTACAAAGAAAAAAAATAGGCAAAATAAGAGCCTTTTTCTTACTTTACTCGGGGGCCATAAAATGTTAAGAACGATCCTAGCAGTAATTTATACAAAAGAAGATATGTAAATATGATTTAGATATACAAAATCCATGTGATTCATTAAGATTTTTTCAGTTTTTCTCTGTTAAAAGTACTCATATTATCATCAAAATATCAACAAATCTTTCGTATTAACCAATAACAAGGTGCAATGCGTTGAGGTGGGTTTTACCTTAAAGCATTTGAATAAATCTAATTTGTTCAGTTGACTTTTAATGGATTGGAACCAATTAATTTTAATTGATCAGATTTATACCAAAGCCAATCAAATGGACTATATTGTCCATCTCAGTCAACTGAACATTTCTGCATAGATTCCGATAGTTGAGGGGTAGTGACAAGGCCCATTCCATGTGGATCGATGAGGTCTTTGTTGACTTAGATCCCATATTGGTACAAAGAGAATATAATAGCCTCCATTTGTAAGGTTTCAATAATACATCTCATACATAATATATATCAAATATACGTAGTGAAAAAAATGGAACCTTAAAAATCAGATCTACTCATGCGTATAGATTTAGAAAACAAAAATATGAAATGTAAGATGTTTATATACTTTTCTGATGATCTTCTTCATTTTTTAATCTTCTCTGTATTGGGTTGTCATAAATTACAATGATCGATGTAGACCATGTATAATGAAACTCTATATGAAGATAGAAAGATGAAACATCACTAGAAGATAACTAGAGTTCTTTCTTTGTGCTATCAGAGACAAGAGAGTTAGAGAGAAAAAAGAATGTATATGTAAGAAAGAATATTTCTTTATTTTGTGTCTTACATAAGATGCACGAAAATTATCTCTATTTTCTGCATCATTTGGCATTCCATAACTCTCATCACTAATGGAGAGTTATGAGAAGTTAATAGTCATGAATAGCATGCATTAATATAAATTATGGGAAGTTAATGACCATGAATAACATGCATTAATAGAAGCTTTTGGGAAGTTTGTGATTAAACTGGTAACCAACAACACTTGTTTCAAATCCATTCCATGCAATATTTTCTACTACTAGCACATCGCGATACAATCCTGAAATACTCTCTCATATCTTGAATCACCATTTAAGACTATTTTACTTATCCTTCAGATCTACTATGTGTGTGACCCATTAAGTTTCCAGTTATGTTGGTCACTTGAGTTAACACTTAATTCAAGTAACTCAAGAGCGGTATCTAACAATACATCATTACCCCCAATTGACTGAAAAGTTAATGGTTTGACTACGAACCCATCCATATGCAATGTTGCCATACAATTCGTCCTTTCACCATCTATACCCACTTGGTTCAGAGTATGGTCAATTGTCAACTCCCACTAAATTAATTACGTCACATCTAGATCAAGTGATATTAGATCTTATCCTGAGGATCTTATTACTCTATATATCATTGAAGACTCTCCTTATGACATATATCTGCTCTAGCCAGAGATTCCCGAGTAATGACCATGACAAGAGTTCGTGAGTATTATCTTCTTCTATTAGGAGTGATGAATCTTTTATTGGCTACTCAATTACCTCCGAATACCTCAAGTTATACCCAATCACCAACTTATGAATAACTCTTGAAAGGCATCAATGACTAGAGTAAAAGCACAGGATCAATATCCAAGATATCCTTGAGCACCTTAAAGGATACTTGCACTATTGCTATGATGAGACTATCATTGTGTAACAGCCCAGAAGACTCGCCCATAAATATTGTCCACTTTGGGTTGTCCAGCGGCCCAAAGCCCTCACGGTTTTGCTCTTACAGCATAAGAGAAAATGAGTTTATAGAGAAGAGGTATCAGTATACCCGCTTACCATAAGATCACCTTCTCCATATACCAAGAATACATCCTTAATTCTTCTTAATTACTTAAGGATATTCTTGACAGCCACCCAATGACCCTCACTAGGGTCTGACTGATATCTACTCATAACACTTAGAGAATATGATACTTCGGGCTTAGTATATAACATAGCGTACATGATTGATCCTATAGTCGAAGTATAAGGAATCAAACTCATGCAAGTCCTCTAATCTTGTATCTTTGGATACATAGATTTAGAGAGTCTAATCTCATGTACCATAGGAAGATAACCTCTCTTGGACCGCTCCATGCTAAACCTCTTTAACATCTTGAGAAAGACCAAGCAACCTCTTAGATCTATCTCTATAGATCCTTATCCCTAAAATATAAGTTGTTTCTCTAAGATCTTTCATAGAGAAGTTCTGAGCTAACCAAATTTTGATTGATCGCAAAGCTGAGACATCGTTTCCTATTAGCAATATGTCACCTACATACAGTACAAGGAACAAGATTGCACCCCATTAATCTTATTCACACATGGCTCATCTGGATTTTGTGAAAAAACTAAACTCTTTGATTGTCTCATCAAATCGATATTCCAACTCCTGGATGCTTGTTTTAATCCATAAATGAATTTCTGAAGTTTGCATAACTTTTCTCCATTCATAGATATGAAACCATCAGGCTGTGTCATATACACATCCTTGGTTAGGTTTTCATTAAGAAAAGTTGTCTTCACATCCATTTGTCATATCTCATAATCATAATGAGTGGAAACGGCTAGGGGTATCCTAATGGATTTAAGCATAGCTACTGGGTTAAATGTTTCTTCATACGACACCTTGCCTTTGACGATAACGTTTAATTACAAGCCTAGCTTTATGGTTAATTACATTATTGTCCATTTCAGTTTTCTTCTTGAAAATCCATTTGCACCCTATGGTTATTATCCCTTCGGGTAGGTTTCATAGCTTGAAGCTATTTGTTCGATTCTGAACTCTTCAGAACCTCTTCATATGTAGTAGGCTCATCACCTTCTATGAGTAATGCATTGTTAAGTTCACTTATGAGCAATCTGTATCTCTCGAGAACATGATGTATCCCACTTGACCTATGAACTTTTTATGTTTCAGAAGGATGAGCTATTGTTTCATCTTCATGAACAATAGTCTCAGGTCCAGACAGTTGATCTACATCTGTTTGAGCATCTTGAACTTCCACAAGTTCAATTTTTCTGCCATTGTCTTCTCTTAGAAGAAACTCTTTCTCTAAAAAGACAACATGTTTTGAAACAAACACCTTTTATTCCAAAATATGGTAGAATTGATATCCTATAGTTTCCTTAGGATATCCTACAAATAGACACTTGTTAGATTTAGCTTCAAGCTTATCTGACTAAATCTGCTTCACATAAGCAGGACAACCCCAAACTTTCATACGAGAAAGATAGGATTTTTTGTTAGTCTATATCTCATATGGAGTAACATCAATTGACTTGGATGGGACTCTGTTTAATACATAAACAAGAGTTTCGAATGCATACTCACAAAAGAATTTTGATAAATTCACTAAACCCATCACATACCTTATCACGTCTAACAAGGTTTAGTTTCTCCTCTCAGCTATACCATTGTGTTGTGGCGTGTAAGATAGAGTCCACTAGGATAATATTCCATTATCCTTTAGATAATCCAAAAACTCTTGGCTTAAGTATTCACCACCTCAATCCGATTGAAGTGATTTAATACTTCTCTCAAGTTATTTCTCAACTTCATTTCTAAATTCTTTGAACCTTTCAAAGGCTTCAAAGTTGTATCTCTTAAAATACACATACCCAAAGGTAATAAAGTATACAAAAATACCTTTGGCATGCATGGACATCGGACCGCATATATCAGTATGTATTAGTTTTTAAAAGTCATCAGATGCCTTCTTGTGCTTTAAGGACTCTAGATAGGCCTTACAGTTTCTCTTTCAATGGCCATCCTTGCCACAGTGGAAGCAAGTTCCCTTCAAGGCAATCTTCTTTGCTTTTTTGACACCTCCTTTAGACCCTGCGAACTTCTTCTTCTTTTGATTCTTTTTCTTCGAGCCAGAAGAGTTCACCAGCATCACAACCTTTTCCTTGCGGACAGATGGTTCAACTACCTTAAACATGTTGACCAACCTAGAAATTGTGCTGGATATATTGTTCATCTAATAGTTAAGCACAAATTGTGAGTAACTATTGGTAAAACCTGTCAGAATTAAGTCAATACTTAATTTATGATCCAAAAGAAAACCTAATGAGGCCAACATCTTGATGTAGCCATTCATCTTCAGTGTGTACTGCAATGGATATGTCTCCTCAATCATCTTGGAGTGGAAAAGAAATCGTGAAGTCTCGAACCTTTCGGACCTTTCTTGCTCATCAAAGAGCTCCCTAAGATGATAAACTATGGTATGAGGATCCATAGCCTCGTGTTGCTTTTGGAGCTTCGGTGACATAAGGGCTAGCATAATACAACTAGCCATCTCACTATCATCAAGATGCTTCCTATATGCCCTTTGATCATCATCAAAAGCATCAACAACAGAGGGATCGGGAAGTGGTTCTTTCAAGACATAACCAAACTTCTCGGACTTGAGAAATATTCTCAAGTTCCTGAGCCAATCATGGAAGTTTGGTCCAGGCAACTTGTTTGCTTCCATCAATGTTCTTAGATTCACAATAGTACTCATAGTTTTGACTCGGGCAATGGTAAACTTTCAACAAAAAAATAAAAATTAGAATGTACTTAAATGCATGTCTATAAGGACTTTAATAGCACGCATTATGGCTCTCACTTTCACGAATTCATAAGCCTCAATACAAATTTGAGAGAACTCGTAGAGAAATTCTCCTAATGGGTCGATATTCAATATCCCTAAGAATGACTTTAGGTTTGCCTAACAAGCCACCTTAGTTCAATCGGTAGGTATCGATCATACCAATTGCATCTCCAATGCTACTATCAATCTAATGCTATCAACTGTTGATATATGCACACTCATTGGGCTATCAACCTTTGACACGTGTACATCTAATGTACACTATCCAACTTTGCCTCTATCCACGTTAATCTTGAGTTTGCCCAACAATCTAACGCTTCTAGTTAAAATTGCCCATTAAGCCAAAAATCATATTTCCATAGTTCGAATATATCCGTGTAAAGCAGGTTTAGGTTTACTCAACAATCCTAACTTTAAAAGGACTTTGGTTCTCGCCATATCAAAGAAAGACGTTAGTTTTAACGTTCTAAGTGAGGAGTTTGACGAAGGTCTCATCATATATATGAGTGATATGTATAACTACATGGTTTTATATGGACTACCCAATCAAATTGGGCCTAAGCCCATAACCATCCATCATGCAAGCCACTCATTCTCCTAACCGTGCATCTCTAATGCATATATGTAAACACATCATTTTGATTATGATATCTTATGGATCCTAATAAGAAAGACACAATTCAACATTTAGACCTAAGCCCAATCCAACACTTAAATTTACTATCTTTCTTTTACTAACTTAGCCAAAATTACTATTGTATGTTATTTTATTTGGAATTAATACTAATCTAAATAACATGAATGCCTAATTTCAGAAATTAATTCATAACTAATTTACCTTAAAATAATTATTTGATGCCCAAAATTAAACTTCTTCAATTTTATCACATATGCCAATTTTTTTAGTCATACTAGAAAATCTATTGCTCTACTAAAATTAATTTCAATAATTTCCTAAAATTTTCAGAACTTCAAATCATAATTCCAAGCATCTCTAGGACACTTCATGGTGATCAAAATACTTTATGAATCACCTAAAAAATGACAAATATGAATTCTAAAATTTTCTAGAAATCAAATTTCGAAAAAAATCATTTAGGCATACATCAAACATCAACTTATCATATTATTATCACATAAAAATATTTTTAAGGTTTTGGAATCGAAATAAAAACATAGAAAAACATCAAACAAAACATATCCTATAATTTTTGAAAAACTGTCTAGATCTAAAAATTGTTTGATAAAATTATTAATTTTTTTAAATAATTCTACAAAAATTATAGAGGTATAAAAACATCCCAAATATCTTCACATAATTTTTCCAAAATCAAATTCCACGAAAATCATATGTAACCTCATTAATTTAGCCAATAAATGTCACATGCCCAGCAGAAAGATAGATTTCATGCATGTTCTTGTAAATTCGAAATTAAATATCTTAATCACATTAAAAATATTTTTAATCACATTGGATCAATTAATGCATCTTATGAACAAATTGGTGAAAGAAAACTTTGGAAAACATTTTTCTATAATTAATTTTGAACAAAACATTACAGGACCCTAAACTGTCATAACCATGAAAATAATTTTCGCATGTCAAGTATTCTACATCTAACAAGGCACAAGATGGCTCTGATATCACTGTAAGGTTCTAATAATGCATCTCATACATAATATATATCAAATATACGTAGCAAAAAATGAAACAAAATCTCAAAAACCGGATCTACTCATGCATATAGATATAGAAAACAAAAACATGAAATGTAAGATGTTTAGATACCTTTCAGACGATCTCCTTTGTTCTTTAATCTTCTTCGAGTTAGGTTGTCATAAACCATAACGATCGATATAGAGCATCTCTAATGAAAGTTCACACGAGGATAGAGTGTAACCTTCCATACGCAATATTGCCATGCATTTCGTCTTTTAACCATCTATGCCCCACTTGGTTCAAAATATGGTCAAAGTGTCAACTCCCACTAAACTAAATACATCACGTCTAGTCCAAGTGATATTAGATCTTATCCTAAGGATTTCATTACTCTATGTATTCCTGATTAGATCTTATCCTAAGGATTTCATTACTCTATGTATTCCTGAGGATTTATTTACTCTATGTATCGTTGAAGGCTCTCTTCATGACACATATCTGCTCTGGCCAGATATTTTACATATGATAGGAATCTCATTATCATGATTTCCTCTATGCTATGTTTTGTATCAAAGACTTCATCAAATTAATTTAAGATCAACATCTAATCCATAAATGTATGAATATCGAAATAATGAAAATTTTCTTCATTAATCATAAAATGATTTGTACAATAAGTGTTAAAGGTGATTGTCTTTAGAACACTTCTCTAACACCATTTTGG
>JANTPM010000155.1:1560-19233 GCA_025434745.1 Erythroxylum divaricatum | reverse complement strand
ATTTGAACCTTTCGTCTTAGCTGTGCAAGCTAAACAGGTTTGTTATATCCCTTTTCCAAGCTTACGACGAGATAAGATAGATTGGTTAGCGGTTTGCAAAGTTAAACCTAGAGGTGTTTACGAATAACATGGAAGAGAAGTTCATAGTCTTGAAAGTGAGGCATTTCAGGAAGATGTGACTTTTATCAATACATCTGTTACGTATAACGATAATGAACCTTTAAACGATCCATCAAACAAATTTGTCGATATTTCATCTGGAGAGGATGAAGAGGGTCTGAGATCTGACGAGGAGCCAGAATTTGATTCTTATTCTTTTGAAGAAGAAGATGATTGTAGTTTACCATTAATTTTTGATAGCGAATGACTTGTGTTTGTAATTGCATATTTTAACTTAAATATTAACATTATTTTCATTTAATCGAATGATGATATGTATTTCATTGAATTTCTTTAGAAAGTAATGTCGACATGGCGATTGGTTCCGGACGGTCAAAATTCTTTCCATTGGGAGGAATGTGGCAAAATTGTCCCAGCCCATGGAATCAAAAGTACAGAACATCTTGCTCCATCATACAGTACCAATCATTTGCCTTCTATGTCCAATTTGTTACTTGAAGGTTTTTAGTATGATCTGCACGTCGACTCTTTCCGTGTTATGAACATCTCATAAAATTTATTAAAGTTATCATGCATATTCTCATTTCATTGTCAATCTTACATGTTTAAGCTTCCTTTAAACTCGAAGAGGACATGTATGCCGATAACGGTGACAGCAATGTCACGATAGCTTATAACGGAATAGGAAGATCGGGTTTTGCCAACAATCCTACTATTCCTCAAACCTCGCCTGCACAATCACGTATGCATTAATATACCGTTTTTATTACTTATATGATTTTTTAATATCACGGTTTCAACATTTCTTCACTGATTATATTTTAGGTAGATTTGTTCCTGTTAGTAGTTCATCCAGAGAATTAGTCTTCCATTCTAAGACCGGGAAGTCATTCAGTGTTTGCTCAACAAGTATAGCTTCAAAACTATTGCAAGAATGTGATCAATAACGAACAACAGGTGGACGAAGTTCCAATGTTTCCACTGGTGCATTTGAACATGCGAGAACTCTTCTCGAGAACCCAGACATTGGGAACTCTTCAATGTGCTTTTGTATTGCTAGACATTATTACACTAAGCTTTCACATTGATTTATTGTTGTATCTGTAAGACTTCCTTTCACGTTGATTTATTGTTGTATCTGTAAGACTTCATTAAACAGTGCATATTTATATTATTGTTAAGGTTCATTTATTGTTGATAACAATATGTTAACCTTCAAGTTTGCCATAGTTTCTTCTCTATGTGTTGTGTAAAATATTGCTTTCAACTTATTAATTTTACATGTAGAGAATTGGGCAACATTGAATTTTAGGAAAAGAATGGGACCAAAGAGACAACGTGAGGTCATATGATCAAGGTTTCGAACCATGTTCGGGGGAACTTACAGTGAAGGTGGTTCGTCACAATCAATCGCTCCTACTGACTCATCTCCTCCACCTCTCGTGCCGGGAGTTGCAGCTGAGGCATCACCGACTGCTTCTCAGCCTACACCATCCCCTTCTGCATTGCATATATCATCCAACACTAGCCTACCGGAAGCAGGAGACGTCCGTCTGCCTAGCGCTGAGGGACCTGATGGAAGAAAGTTTGTTTCTATTGTCAATGACCAGTAAGTGAAATCAAAGCACTTCACAATTTGCTTATTATCAACTTTTACTTTTACCAATATGTACATAGGATAACATCACTTGACATGTTAGGTTGGTTCCGTCTGGACCAATTTCAAGAAATATGACTTCCTCGTTCAAGCAAAGAATTGAACCAGAGGGTTATGTGTGGAAGAATTTATCTGACACCACAAAGCAATTATACTTTCAGGAGTTTGAGGTACAAATAATAGTTATTTTCTTGTTACATTGCTTTATATTCACAATGTTCATAAAAATTTTAACATTTTGTTATTCTTACTCTTCTTATTTTAGAAAGAATTTTACTAGGATTTTTGTTTCGACGCCAGCATGTATAAACAATGGGAAAAACTCGTATACATTATCGCGACTTAATTAATGCGATACGCAAGGTTGGTGCACGACCGCGTTATATTTCGGAGAAAATTTGGGCTCATTGGACCGAATATTGGACATCACTTGCGGCAATATCCATATCAGAGTGTAATTCGGCCAACAGACGTGGAGGGCTGGGGGGTACGAGTCTTGCAGTGCATATGGGAGGATCAATTACCCACTATGAGCATGCACATAGACTAGTAAGTATCTACTCTCTCACACTAATTTTACATATATTTTACTTCGCTTTATTGAACATAATGATTATGATGTAAATGTCTGGAGCAATATATGGCTGTGTAAAGTTGTTTTCTTTGTTGAACATGGGCCAAATATCATATATATAGAGGAAACTCTGGCGAAATTTTTTTAAATTCTCGTTAACAACTAACAATTTAAGTTATACATGTAGAAAAAGTCATTGTGCACGAAGCCTACACCTATCCAGGTATTTTTGCACACCCACACGAAGAAACATGATGGTGTCACCTTTATCAACACTCGATGTAGAGAACTGAATGTAAGTGAAATTAACATATATTAATAATTTCTTAACAATTTTACCTTAATTATTAATGTAAAGATTGCTTCCTACTAGGACCAAATACAACAAAATATTATGCGACAATCTCAGGAGGAACAATCTATGGACGAGACTAAGACATATCTTGATTTCGTGGGTGGTAGGGACCGTCGTGGAAGAATATTCGGCCTGAGCTCATATGCAAACGCTCTTCTCTTTCTAGTACAGCAGCATCTGCTCAGCCTCTGCAAACTCATGACATATCGGAGCTCCGTGCCACAGTGGACACATTGAGGGAATAGTTAGTTAATCAACGTGAGGAGCATATGGAGGAGATGACTAAGATGAGAGACGAGATTAGTCTGCAGATGAGAGCACAGCTGAGAGCAGAGATGACTCAGCAGTTGAGAGAGGAGATGAGTCTGCAAATGAGAGAGGAGATGAGTCTGCAGATGAGAGAGGAGTTGAGTCTGCATTTGAGTGAGAAGATGAGGACGGAGCTAGAGTAGGTATCAAAGATCAGAGAGTCGATGGAGCAGATGGAGCAGGCAGCTAGGAGGAGAGAGGAGATGGAGCGACTTACTAAGATGAGAGCGGAGGTGGAGCAGATGACTAAGGAGAGACAACACATAGAGCAGATGGCTCAGCTTAGGCATGAGATGGAACTGTTAAAGAGGGGTGAGGGAGGGGGAACAGTTCAGACCATCCATGATTACCTCGACATTAGCTTATCATTTTCATTTGTTTTCAATTAAAAAACATAAGATTTGTTCTTTCTTATGTTTTAATTATTAACTTGAATTCTTTACATGTTTTATTATTTATTAATTTTCTCATTACTCAAATTATACATACAAATTAATATATTATGAACAAATAATATAATGTAATACAAATTAATAAAGTATATATATAATATAACATTTTTATAACAACAAAACAACGAAATAAAAATTATATATAATCAATTCTTACCGACAGAAAATTTTCCGTCGGAAACGATAATGATATTTACCGACGGTCAAAAACACCGTCGAAAATTTGGTTGAAAATACCTTCGACTCACCGACGGAACAAAAGACCGTCGCTAAATTTTTCCGACGGAATCTCACTTGTCATTTTCGTCGTTATATAAATACCGACAGCAAATTTCCGTCGTTAATATCGTCATTAAAAATCGATGGAATATTTTGGTCGGTATTTTTACCTACAGGAACTTCATCGACCGATTTTTTCGGGCACCAAAATCCGAAATGTGTCATTTACCGACGGCGGTAATTTCTTGTAGTGTCTACTCTTTGTAAGCAACCTGTCTTGCAGTAAAAATCAGAAAATGAAAAGAGTGTTTTGGAACATTACAATTATTCCAAGGCATTCTTACATGCTTGAAGTTAGCGGACTCTCCTTGCAGCCATTCATGACCCCTCTTTATTGTATATGTGTCATCAGTATCAAGACCTGTACATTAGAAAGTCTGTTGACGTTCCTTTACTTTGTTTAATCTTTTCCAGTGCCGACGAGAATCAGTGGGAGGGTCATAATATTCCAAAAATCCAGTTCCTTTAAATAAATGTCATCAATCCATCTAACCTACAATTCACCATTTTTTTCTGTGCCAGATACCAATTATGTTTTCACGAGGCAGTCGTGTTCCAGAATGTACGATGTTTAAAATTTAAACCACCCTTCTTCCTTGGATGTCGTAATTGTTTAATCCTAAACAACTTTACTTTCCTCCTTTTTATCCCATATTAATTATTTAACTTTCTTAAAAATGCTTTGAGGTGACATAAAAACGGATTCCTAATAGACATTTAGCGGTTTAATTGACTTATCCCAGTGTAAGACAGTCTACTTACACAACAATTCTTACGACAAGTAATTTTACCAGCCAACATTTGTCAATCAACAACAGACAACTGTTTAGAAGATAGAAGAATTAAGGCGATTGGTTCAAATGAAAAAATTAAAAAAAAGAATTAATATAACAAATAATGAGAATACATATAATTTTTATAATTACGATGATTTATTAGAACAAAATAATGATTGCTATTACTATTGAGAGAGTGCTTGGTTGATGAATTTGAGAAAGGTAAATGGGAAAGGAATGAAAAGTAAGTAGTTGGTTGTTGATTATCATTATAAGAGTAATAATTTGATATTTAACTTTTGAAGAATCCTTTATAACCTCCATTTAGTAGAAGAATGAAACTTATTACTTAGTAGTAACTCTTTTTTAAAAAATATTTTTAATACTAATTAATTAGATACAATTAATTAATTAGTTAATTATAATTAAAATATTGTAATTAATTTTATTTCTCAATATTTTTTACAAACTAACCATTATCAATAGTAATAGTAATCATTATTTCCTCTTAACCAACCATCATAATTATAATGATAATATCTATTCATATTCCTCACTATATTCATTTCCATTCTTATTACTATTCCTCCATGCGAACCAATCGCCTCCTGAAAGTGGTTGGGTTTTTTTTTAAATCTTGATAAATATATTCTAATTAATTATATTATTTTAGTAAAAAAGAAAAATTAAAATTTGTTACATTTTTGTTTTAATCAAATTTTAATATATTTTAATCAATTATTTTTAATTTAATATATTCTAATTAATGATATTTAATTAATTATATTGTTTTGTTCAAAAATAAAAATAAAAAATAGTTCAATTTTTGTATGAAGTTTTAATATATTCTAATTAACTATATTTAATTAATTATATTGTTTTTCTGAAAAATAAAATTTAATTAAATTTTTATTTTACATCAATTTTTAATATATTCTAATTAATTATATTTAGAATATATTTACTTTTATTAATTATATTAGATATATTCTAATTAATTATATTTAGAATATATTTAATGTTAAATAATTATATAATTAATTATTTTAATTATATTATTTTACTAAAAAATGGAATGAATGACTTTCATTCCTCACATATTTGGAGGATATGAAATAATCCCCAAAACTTAGATATTAAAATATTGTTTATACAATGATAATATAAATCCAATTGACGTTTTTCATTCTTATACTCATTGATGTCTTCTAAACCCATAAATCAAGCACCTCCTAAGTATTTAATCGAAAACTCACTAAGTTATTATATTCCTCTCCTGTTCGTTAAATCCTCCCAAATATATATTATTTTGCCGTGTTAGCATGCATTCTTACATTACAAGAAAAAATAAAGTTTAGCAACAGAATTTACCGATGTAATTTGTACATATTCTGTCGGTAAGCTTATTTAGCGACGGAATTTATTCACGAAAAAAGACGTCGGAGATATGGTCGTTAGTAAATTTAACAACGGAAATTTTCCGTTGGTAAATTTACCGACAAAATTACCGACGGAAAAATTTCTATCGGTAAATTTAACGATGATTATTTTGTTCAATCAGTAAATTCTTCTGTTAGAAAATTACCAATAAATTTTGTAATTCCGTCGGTAATTAGCGACGGAATTTTTTCCGTCGATAAAAGCCAATATAATTACCAACGGAATTTTTCCAATAGTAAATTTGCTGGAAACTATTTTTTAAAATTTACCTGTAAAGTGTTTAGTTTATTTGGAAGCCATGATGGAGAGAACTTCATTATTTCCAGTAAAGAATTAAAATATTAAAATTCACACTAAAACAAAACTGAAAATAAATAACTGAAATTATTTTTTCAAATAACAAACATTTCATCAAACACCTTACATGCATCAGAAATTTATCTTAACATCACAATTAAAATCACGTCTTGTCCCTTCTATTATTAACATTTATACCTTAAAGTTGTTTTCCAAAAATAAAATACACAAATAAATGAAAATAATAAATTCCCAAATTAACTTTCATTTAATATATGAAAAAACACATGACAGTAGTTGCAAAAATACCTCTACCGAAAGATACGATGACAATAGTCGGAGAAGACAACGTCGTCGAGTAGAAAAGGAGTCCACAACAGAGAAATGGGCTCCAAGAAAATCAAAGAGAAGATGTAGAAAGAAGGAAGAAGAAGAAAGGGAAAAGAAGATATAAGTGAGAGGGAGATGTCAGGTGAGTTTATATTTAAAAAGAATTTACCGACGAAATTACCGATGAAAATTTTCGTAGGTAAATTCAAAAAAAATTTATACCTCTAATAAATCCCGCCTTTTTACCGACGGAAAGAAAATTTTCGTCGCTAAATTCATTTACCAATAGAATTTACCTACGGAATTTTTCGTAAGTAAATTCAAAATTTTTTATTCCGCTAAAAAATCCCTCTATTTTTAGCGACGAAACATATACCGTTGCTAAATTTCGTCACAAATTTTACCGCGACGAATTCTCTCCAAATTTAGCGATGAGTATTAATATCGTCTCTAAATTACTCAATTTTAGCGACGAAAATATGCTTTCCGTCGCTAATTACCAACGGTATATTTTTCGTCGATAATTTATTACCGACGGCTATACTGTTCTGTAGCTAATGTCCGTTGCAAATTTTGTCAGGACAAATTTCCTTCAAATTTAGCTACGAATCTTAGTACCGTTGCTAAATCACTCAATTTTAGTGACGGAAAGTATATTTTTGTCGCTAATTGCCGACGAAAATTTTTCCGTTGCTAAATTTTCGTCGCTAATTTACATTTTTCTTGTAGTGTTATAGCAGTAAATAACTCGTGAAATGCTTGAAATATAATTTTAACATAACTAGTTTGCCCTTTACAGAAGAGCATAATGTTATCTGTAAGTGCCAAATTAGTTAACTGAAGTTGCTTACAGTCGTGATCATTTTTTAAGTTTCAATTCATGGTTGTACATCTCAACTTTCTAGTAAAAGCCTCCATTACCACAACAAATAGGAAGGGAGAGAGAGGGAATCTCCTTCTCTTAAATGCTATTACTTTTATAGTACTTATGAATTTCTTTATTAAGATTAATTGTAAAAGTAGGCCTTCAAACATATGTCATGTTCCAAGAAAAATTGAATCCAAGTAACATATTCTTAATAAATTCTCAGTTTGATTATTGCTTATAATACTGGGCAATACCTCCTTTAGTCTTAATCATATTAGCTTCGAAATGCATTTATACAAAACATTATGGCAATTAATTGGCCAAAAATACCTAGCAATAAGAGTTAAAGTAGTATAATTAACCTGTTTAAGTAATTGGCCATTCTTGGAGAACTCTAGTACAGCCTTAGTTATATCATGCCCCATAATATCTGTTAGGAATTAAACCAAGTTTTAGATGTCATTTATCTATTGGTTATATTGGTGTGAGTGTTTACATACAATTAAGTCTTTATTTAACCTAGTTATATATAAGTTAAGTGTGTGCTATATGGTGAGAAGAAAATTGAATGCCAAAAATAGAAAAAAGTTGTTTTAGTGTTGTGTTCCATAGGTCAAGTTATGACTATTTGGTTTGATAAATTAGAAGTTAGATTTGTGGTTATTTAAAATTTTCTACATCTAGTATTAGAGCATTGGAAATTGCCAAAGTTTCTTCTTCTGGTTCTCCTCTTCCTCATCATCGTATCTCTCCTTGATTCCTCTGTAATTGCCTTGGATCAATCCATTAGGTAGGAACAGTGCTCAGAGACTTCTACTCAGTTTCAAAGAGACGTATCACGGCTTGTCACCAACTTGCCAATTCTAGCTTCGGCCTAATTTAAATCATTGTCTCTACCAGTTTGCGTCATCACTATCGCCTGTGTCTCTCTCTCTTTGTTGTTGCTCTCTCTCTCTCTCTCCCTACATAACTCTATTTTACATTCATCATTTGGGTTCTGTTAGTGTCTTTATTTTCTATCTTTTTATGTGTTAATTCTCTTTATTCTTGAGGTTTGAAGTTATACTTAATAGGAATTAATCTCATTTTATATCAAGGTATATTTTGGAACTAAATAGAAAGAATTACAATGATTTTGAGATAAAAATAGCTGAACCAGTAGTTAAACCCAATTAGACATGACCTCGTAAAATAACCCAAATCTTGGAACGCAGCAAATTGAAAGTATAAAACAAATGAAGCAAACAATGTAGCAAAAGGCTTTAAAGTGAACAGTGCTATTGGACTAAAGATTAAATTATCAAATCAGTGAATAATCTTGCAAGGAGGCAAGAAAACAACGCAGCACATGGAGACCAAAATGCAACGCAGCACGTGATGAGAATAAATTAGAAAATGACTCAGCCTAAAGCACAGACGTTTAGGGAAGGCTGACGGTTTTTTAAAGGCGTAGACAATAAACCCACAAGTTTTATTGGTCAAGTCAAGCAACAGTGAAGGGGCAGCTGAGTGTGGAAGAAGTGAGCAAGCGACGGAGTGGTAAGGATGAATAGTAAAGTGGTCACACAGTAACGAAAATAGGAAGAAAAATAGAAAGCTTGTGGCTGGATGGCATCTGAAGCAATGAAGGAGAAACGAAAACGTCAATAGAGAGGAGGATAACGCATGGCGAAAAGTAGAATAGCAACGATAAATCAAGCACAATTACACCATTGACAGTGCCAAATAGTTAAGAAAGATTGTGAACCTGGGTAATTGAACTTTTATTTCTTGGTTTATAGAATCATAGTTATTGAACTCTTAATATTGTGTGACTTTTGTTTTTTATTTCAATCAGTTTTTTAGTTAAGTATTAATTATTTTTCTTGGTCATTATTTGATTGTTTGATTTTACAACTAGGTGCACAACTAGTATATGATTTTATTCAATCAATCGCTAGATTAAACAGGTTGACGTTCAATTCTTTTAATCAAAAGTAGCAACTAAGATTTTTGTCTATTACGTTAGGAACATGGTTTTAGGAAAAATAATTTTCTAAGCTAAATATACAATATATATATGTTGTCTAGTTCGTCAATTTTCTTGATTCATAAAGTTATTAATTAATTAAATCTGAGATCATATCCATGTTATTGATTAATAAGAGTTAATTCAAATACATGTTTTGGTTAACTAAACATAAGAGAAAATAGGCAAATAAATTTACCACGATAAATGCTTAACTAATAAATTGGTTATTTTTAGTGTCAATGATTAATGCAAGTTCAATAATAAAGGAGATCGGAAACCAATATTTGTTTCTATTGATTGTTAAATTCTCATTATTTCGTTATTAGTTATTTTTTCAATTCCATATTCCAATTTAATTATGCTTAATTCATAATTAAAACCCTCTCTTTTATTACGTAACTACTAACATCTAAATTCTTCATGGGAACGATCCTTACTTTCCACTACTACATTAATTTGTATTGCAAGAAGTTGGTTTCCTTTTATATTTGGTGTAGGTGACAACAATCACCAAATTTTGGCGTCGTTGTCAAAGAGTTTTTGACGGTTTATGTATGTTATGTGTTCGAATCAATCTGAAAATTTACAGTACAATCCCGAAATTGAAAAAAACAAAAAAGGCATTAAGAAAGCAGATAAAAGAAATACAACAAGTACAGAGAGAAGAATGATAGAGAGAAAGGAACATGGATGCAAATCACACTTTAGGCCAACTAGTTGCTCCAGTTGAGGACCGACAGCCTCACTGCATTAATTTTCTAAATTCGGATGATAATAACACTTTTGAGTTGAAGTTGGGACTGATTCACTTGTTACCCACTTTCTGAGGCACTTTAAGAGAAGATCCTTATAAGCATTTGAAGGAGTTTGATGTTGTTTGTATAAGGATGAAGCTTACTAATTTCACTTAAGAGTAAATAAAGCTTAGGGCTTTTCCTTTTTCTTTGAAAGACAACGCCCAAGATTTGTTATATTATTTACCTACTAGAAGTATTAGAACATGGGCAGAAATGAAGAAGTTATTTCTAGAGAAGTTTTTCCCAGCTACCAGGGCTGTCAATATCAGAAAAGAAATCTGTGATATCCGACAAAGCACCAGGGAGTCATTATATGAATATTGGGAGAGATTTAAGAAGCTGTATGCAAGCTGCCCCCAATATAAAATTAATAAGAAACTATTGATTCAATATTTTTATGAAGGTCTTTTACCGACTGAGAGGAGTATGATAGATGTTACAAGTGGAGGAGCGCTAGTTGTAAAACACCAGCAGCGCATAGGATTTGATCTTAACTATGGCTTCTAACTCTTAACAATTTGGGGTCTCTAAAAGAAACTAATGTCATAATCCAACTTGCTGATCGATCTAACGCCTATCCTAAGGATGTTCTTGAGGGTGTCCTAGTTCAAGTTGATAATATGATTTTTCTTGCTGACTTTTTTGTCTTACAGATGGGTAATGAAGATTCATCCACTTCAGTCCCAATTTTATTGGGAAGACCATTTTTGAAATCTTCCAAAGCAAAAATTGATGTCTATGATGGGTTTTTAACTATGGAGTTTGATGGTGATGTGATTAAGTTCAATAATTATGATGCCATGAAATTTCCTAATGATGATCAATCTTTTGTTTCTGTGAGCTCTCTTGATACTTTAGTGCAGGAAACATTTCGTTTAGATGGACTAGATAAATTATGGACTATATTGAAAAATAGCTTGGATATTCATAAAGGAAAAACACTAGCCAACTATCTTGTCATTCCTGAAGAGCTGGATACTACTATCCAGATTTTAAAGCAGAGCAAATACTTGGAGAAATAGGTAAATTTTATGGAGCTAATTAGAAATAATTCAAAGTTGTTGCCACCATTTATACTGCCGCCAAATTTGGAATTGAAGGCTCTTATAAGTAACTTGAAATATGTGTATTTAGGTGAGCATGAAACTCTTCTTGTTATTATTTCGAGCAAACTAACATCTTTGCAGGAAACATAATTATTGGGTATGTTAAAAAATTACAAAGATGCTTTTGGATGGACTGTGGCTGATTTGAAAGATATTAGCCCATCAATTTGTATGCACTGAATTCTATTGGGAGATGGAGCTAAGGAAATAAGACAGCCTCAACAAAGATTAAACCCACCAACGATGAAGGTACTCAAGAAGGAGATTTTGAAGCTCCTCAATGTTGGAATAATTTATGCAATTTCAGACAGTAAATGGGTAAGTCCAGTACAAGTGGTTCCTAAGAAAACTGAAGTAATCGTAGTGGAGAACACTTTAGGTGAATTGGTGCCCACCCGTATGCAAAATGGGTGGGGGGTTTGTATTGATTACCAGAAATTAAATTCTTTTACTCGTAAAGATCATTTTTCACTTCCTTTTATTGACCAGATGCTTGAAAAACTTGCAAGGAAAACTCATTATTATTGTTTAGATGGTTATTCATGTTATTACCAAATTTCTGTTGTACCAAAGGACCAAGACAAAATGACATTCACATGTCCTTTTGGCACCTTTGTGTATCGAAGAATGCCTTTTGGACTATGTAAAGCCCTTGCTACATTTCAAAAGTGTATGTTAAGTATTTTCTCTGATTATATGGATGACTGTATTGAAGTTTTTTTGGACGATGTTACAGTTTATGATGAGTCTTTTGATACTTGCTTGATTAGCTTTGAATTTTTTTTGAAACATTGCATTGAAAATAACTTGATTCTGAATTATGAAAAATGTCATTTTATGGTTGATCAAAGGATAATCTTAGGCCATGTAGTGTCTTCTAAGTGAATTGAGGTTGATAAGGCTAAGATAGAAATCATTAAATCTCTTCCTTATCTCGTAAGTGTATGGGAAGTTAGTTCTTTTTTTAGACATGTAGGTTTCTATTAACTCTTTATCAAAGACTTTTTGAAGACCACTCAACCCTTATGAAAGTTACTTCGAAAAGATGTGGAGTTCAAGTTTGACGAAGCATGTAGGAAAGCATTCGATGAATTAAAAGAGAAGCTAATCTTTGCTCCAATAATCTGCCCCCCAGATTGGAGTCTCCCATTTGAGATAATGTGCGATACAAGCGATTATGCATTAGGCATTGTTGTGGAACAAAGGATGAACAGAGCATCGCATATGATTTACTATGCTTTGATGATGCTAAATGACGCTCAGAAAAACTATTCAACAACAGAAAAGAATTATTGGTAAAGAAGTTTCGTTCTTACATATTCAACACACATGTCATAGTTTATTCAGATCATGTTGCGTTGAAGTATTTTTTGTCCAAAAAGGAAGCAAAGCCATATCTTATTCATTGGATTCTACTACTACAAGAATTTGATGTGGAGTTACGGGACAAAAAGAGAACTGAAAATCTGGTTGCAGATTACCTTAGTCGTATCCGTCAAGACACAACTTCAACTAACTTGAAAGATGAATTTTCAAATGAACATTTATTCATTTTGATTTTGATTTTTTTCTTTTCTTTCTTTTTTGTCTTTTATATTGCATGTGATGTGTGTTAAACCATGAAATTCTATCTTAATAGTTGGAATGAGACTAAATTTTATGCTTGAAGTCGAATTAGGCCAACTGAATAAAAGGTGAGTCATGCTGATCGATTAAAGTAACCGGTTATATAAGTTTACTAAAAAATTTATGCTTGAGTGATTAGGTAATGTATAGAAGCATAATGGATTTTCAATTGAGCATATGTAAAGGATTAAGCCTATACGACTCCATTCAAAAGTCATTTCATTTCTTTGTGTGTGATACTCCCTTAGGTGATTGCTTCAGAACTTGCTATGAACCGGTTTGAATCTATTAGATGCATGTTAGATTGAAATGATTAAGGCTCTTTTTCTTTTAATCCTTGACTTAAATAAACCACCTATTTACCCTTACAAACCCCTTTGAGCCTTTACCTCTTTTGTTTCTTAAAGAAACACTTCATTCTGAAACATCAAACCCCATAGCCTTATCTATTCACAAGTTTAATAAAGTACTAAGTTAGCTAGTTTTGGGACTTTTGGCTCTATTTTTCTGAGACGAGTTTACTGATACTTTTACTCGTATAACACATTGTATTTAGTTTCTGTTATTGATTATTGTTTCCTTAATATTAAAAAAACAAAAAAGAAAAAGAAAAGGATCAAGTATAGTAGCAATAATAAATTTTGAATAGTTAGTTATTTACATGCAATTCTCATAAATACATTTTGTTGTCCTTTTGTATATTTAGTGCTTTGTGACTACTTGTGAAAAACCCCTCAAAATCGTTTTGACTCACCTTAATCTTAGCCCCATTACAACCTCAAATAAAGCTCTTTTGATCTATTTTAGTATGTAATCACTGTAGAAGAGAATTGGAATATTTGCAAGCCTATTGTAATGTGATTTTCTATAGGGAGTTTTGAGCGAAACACAACCTATAAACACTTGATTGAAATAAGTGAATTCTATGGGAAAAATCCATTGTGAGTTTATGCTTGTCTTTGAATGATAGTTTCATAAGTTGAGCTTGTTTATATGCATCAATGAAAACAAAACATGATGTGTATAGTAGCTTGACATTCGATTGACTAAAGTTTGAATGATTGCATGCGTTTGGTTTCTTTGAAAATGAGTTGATAGAATTTGATATTCATATTTAATTTGCTCGAGGGCGAGAAAAAGGTCAAATGTAGGCGAGTTTGTTAGTGTTTTTATTTTCTATCTTTTTGTGTGTTAATTTTTTTTCTTGTTGTTTAAAGTTATACTTAATGAGAATTAATCTTGTTTTATGTCAAGGTATATTTAGAACTAAATAGAAAGAACTGCGATAATTTTGGGATAAAAATAGCTGAATCAGGAGTTGATCCTAATTAGACATGACTTCGTGCAAAAACCAGAAGCTTGAAATGCAGCAAGTTAGGCGTAAATGAAGCAAACGATGTAACAAAGGGGTTTAAAAGGGCGTGAACAGTGTTATTGGACCAAAGATTAAATTGTCAAATCAGTGAATAGTCTTGCAAGGAAGCAAGAAAACAACGCAACATATGGAGATCAAAACGCAACGCAGCATATGATGAGAATAAAAAAAAACGCAAACGTTTAGGGAAGGTTAAGGGTTTTTAAGGTGGCGTGGACAGTAAACCCACAAGTTTTATTTATCAAATCAAGCAACAGTAAAGGGGCGACTGAGTGTGGAAGAAGTGAGCAAGCGAGAGAGTGGTGAGGATGAATAGTAAAGTGGTCACACACCTTTAATTGTCCCATTAGTTATAGTATAATAATAGGAAGAAAAATAGAAAGCTTGTGGCTGGATGGCAACTGAAGCAATGAAGGAGAAACGAAAACATCAATAGAAAGGAGGATAATCAGGGACGGAGCTAGACTCAACACTAAAGAGGAGCCGGGGTCAACATCTAAGAGGGCACTTATATTTTTAAAGGGCACTTATATTTATAATTTTAAAAATTTTAATTATATAAGTAATTTTTAAAAAAAATATTTAAAAGGGGAGACCATGGCTCCCCTCTCCTATAACATGGCTCCGTCCCTGAGGATAACACACAACGAAAAGGAGAATGGCAACAATAAATCAAGTAACAATTACACCCATGATAGTGCCATATAGTTAGGAAAGATTGTAATGTTAGGTAACTAAACTTTTATTTGTTGGTTTACAGAATCTTAGTTATTGAACTCTGAATATTGTGAGACTTTCGTTCTTTATTTCAATCGATTTATTAGTCAAGTATTAATTATTTTTCTATATCATTATTTGATTGTTTGATTTTATAGCTACGTGCGCAACTAAATTGTGATTTTATTCAATCAATCACTAGATTAAATAGGTTGTCGGTCAATTCTTTTAATCAAAAGAGCTACTAGGATTTTTGTTTACTACGTTAGAGACATGATTCTAGGAAAAATAATTATCTAGGCTAAATATACATCGTATGTATGTTATCCAATTCGTCGATTTTCTTGATTCATAAAGTTATTAATTAATTAAATTTTAGATCGTATCCAGGTTATTTATTTACAAGGGTTAAGTCAAAGACATGTTTTGGTTAACTAAACAAAAGAGAAAATATGTAAATAAATTTATCACGACGAATGTTTAACTAATAAATTGGTTATTTTTAGTGTCGATGATCAACGTAAGTTCAATAATGAAGGAGACCAGAAACCAAGATTTGTTTATATTGATTGTTAAATTCTCATTATTTTGTTATTAGTTATTTTTCAATTTCATATTCTAATTAAATTATGTTTAATTCACAATTACAACCCCCCACCTCCCGTTTATTGCTTAACTACCAATGTCTGAATTTCTCGTAGGAAACGATCTCTACTTTTCATTATTACATTAATTTGTGTTGCAGAAAGTTTTTTTTTAAATTTATTTACAGGCGATAGTAGTTTCCAGGTTCTTTTTTTTTTGAAACTGGTTTGTTTAACTATAGTCCACTTATTTCACTGCTTCTTCTACTTCGTCCAAAAATTGACTTGGAAAATAACATTTTGGGAGTGAAAAATGAAGCTTCTTAATAAATAGAGAGCTGGCGAAATCAGGCTCACAGAACTCCATTCTTCATTTTTTATTTAATACTATTCCTCATTGAGCTAGAAAATTCTAGATGGCTGCAATCACGCAGTACGTTCCATGTCCCGTCTCCAAATTTGATGGAAAGAATAATTTTCAAGTGTGGATGGTACCATTAGTGATGCTGATACCATTAGTGAGGCTATGTTGCACAAGTCCAAGTCTATTTAAACGTGTTATGAGTTATGACTTTTCCTTTATAAAGTATGGATATAAGTATGAACACGATGACTTCAAGAACCCCGAAAATAGGGAAGTTATATGGCCCTCAAATTTAAATAAAGGGCTGACAGATGAAGCTTATCATCTTACTCGTTAAATTTAATCTTATATCCATAGCGGGCGAGAATGTAAGGGTTGAACTTTCAAGAGCACGCGTCGCTGCGTTGATAGCTAAAGAATGGTGGCATTTGATTATTTAGTGGATGACAGATTAGATCACCAAAATTTGGGCCTTTGCAATATAGGGTATGAAGAAGAAAAGGAAAAATGAGCTGAAAATTGGGGCGAAGAGGACTAACAAGTTGACGAAGTTAATAGTTCGCTTTCAGCCTTCAGGTTGCTCCTTGCGTACACTGACCGCTATGACTTAACTCTTATTTAGTCCCTAAAACTGCGGGGCTAAAGACGAGTGCAATCTGTAACGAAACTCATGTCCTGAAATTATGTTTAGCGCTTCCTTGTCATAATAAGTCAATTTGCATTCATTCATTCATTTATTATTATTACTGTAACCCTTTTGACTTTAAAGAGAAAGAAACAGTTTTCCTTATCATCCCTTTTTTTAATTTGATTATGTAAAATTGAAGGGAGGATTAAATCTATTTAATTATTGATCCAAAATTTTAAAATTGAGATTATCTTTATTTATCAAAAGAAAAATTAATAGAACATATTCAAGTATAAATATGATGGCCCTCCAATCCTAAGATTATATAACTTTAAAGTGTAAAATGCTATATATTTTTCCATTAAATTGTACTTGTATAATGTTAATATTTCATAAGTTATACTACGTATAATTGAATTTTTTTCCACTTAGGATGTCAATTAAATTTGATTGGCAATAAATTAGGGTTTTTTTTATTACCACTTTAATTTTATTTTTTATTTAAAAATTTTAGTAAAAATCTATTTGATTGAGTTTTTTTTTTGAAGGTGAAAAACTTCATTAAAACAAATAACGAAGACAATCCGGAATAGAATCCCAAAACA
This sequence comes from Erythroxylum divaricatum, assembly GCA_025434745.1. Classification (NCBI taxonomy): domain Eukaryota; kingdom Viridiplantae; phylum Streptophyta; class Magnoliopsida; order Malpighiales; family Erythroxylaceae; genus Erythroxylum; species Erythroxylum divaricatum. The sequence continues at coordinate 1,963 of JANTPM010000155.1, read as the reverse complement.
TAAAACTAGGAAACGAAATAGACTAACGAGCTAAAGCATGAGCTAACTTATTGTCTGGACGACGAATCCAAGCGACTCTAATATCAGGCCGTTGCAGTAACAAAGCTTGGTAATCATGAATTACTGAGCTGTATTCAGACCAATCTGGTTCATAATTTCGTAAAGAGAGAACAACACTTTGCGCATTGGAGAAGACGGTTCCCACACCAGGGCAACGTGCGACCACCTGCTGCAAGGAAACATGCAGAGCAACTGCCTCGGCAACCCTTGGGGAGAAGAAGCCAAGTCGAGATGTAGAAAAAGCGTGCAAAAATGAACCATCAGCGTCGCACGTGATTGAACCGGTGCCAACACTTTGAGAATTTTCAAAAATTGCGGCATCAGTATAACAATTCCAACCACC
>JANTPM010000151.1:108628-124676 GCA_025434745.1 Erythroxylum divaricatum | reverse complement strand
CATCTCCAGGTTTCGAGCAGGAGATCGGATGAAAGAATGTGAAGACGTCAGTTTCGACATTTGTATAAGTTAGATTTTGAGTAATCTAAATTTGAGTATGGATATGTATATGGCTTTAGATAAGTTTGGGAAAAATGTATTTGTGTATAAAGTTGAGAATTGTGAATGATTGTGAAATTTGTATATGAAATTATGGATAATTTGGGAATATATATGTATGATTGATTTGGGAATTTGATTGAGTTATGAGTTTGGTATTGAATTGAGAATTATGGAAGTATTAGATTTAGGTTTGCGTTTTGCTGGTGTCTGGATTCCGGACGGGAGAGTCCGATGATTCTGAGATCTGTTTGGCTTTTAGAAGTGTATTCCTTTACCCTTGCAGGTTTGGGTTAGGATAAAGGCAGCCGTTATGCTGCCGAAATTTTGGTAAAAATTGGAATCAAAATGAGATTTGGATTTGTATTATTTGTTTTTGCATGAGATCAACAAGATGAGAAAATGAGAATAAGAATAAGAAAGAAAAAAAATTCATACCGGATTTGGGATAGTTTGAGTCTAAGGAATTCCAACGCGACGCTTTTCGGTTGTTCCTTTATTTCCGGATGTCGGATGTGTTTGCTTTGATTCGATCTGTTTCGTATCTGTTTTCGATGTGTTTCCGATTCGCTTATTTGATTCATTTCGCTATTTTTCGCTTCCGCATTCGCTTTGCTTCCACTTTGCTTCTGCTTTTGGTTTCGCCGCATTGTTCCGTTTTCCGTTTCCTTCGTTTAAGTATATGTAATTGGGTTCCGGTAACGGGATCCAACACACGTACTCCTATTTCAGTTTATCACACCCATGCTTACAGCCAACACAAAACCAAGCAATGACCAAATCACTCATATAAGGAATCCAGAAGTCCTCACTTCACTACAAGAAAAATAAAGTTTAGCAACAGAAATTACCGATCGAATTTGTACACATTCCGTCAGTAAGTTTATTTAGTGACAAAATTTACTAACTGAAAAAGGCGTCAGAAATACAGTCGTAAATAAATTTACCGAAGAAAATTTTTATACCTTCGGTAAATTTACCGACGGAAAATTTGTTCGGTCTGTAAATTTACCAAAGGAGAAAATTTTCCTGTTAGAAAATTATCAACGGATTTGGTTTTTCCATCGGTAATTATCTACGGAAAAAGAATTTCCGTCGGTAAATCTGCTAAAAATTATTTTTTAAAATTTACCTACGAAGTGTTTAGTTTTTCTGAAAGCCACCATGGAGAGAACTTTGCTAAATTTCTTCTTTCTAATCGCAACATTTATTATATTCTGGTTCTTGTGGAAAGTTAAGAAAATAATTCATATTAAAGAACTGAAATTATGAAATTCATACTAAAAAAGAACTGAAGCTATTTTTTTAAAAAACAGACATTTCATCAAACACCTTACATGCATATGAAATTTATCCTAACATCACAACTAAAATCACATCTTGTCCCTTCTATCACTAACATTTATACCTTAAAGTATTTTTCCAATAACAAAATATACAAATAAACGAAAGTAATCAAATACCCAAATTAACTTTCATCCAATATACAAAAAAACAAATGACAGTAGTTACAAAAATACCTCCACCGAAAGATATGATGACAATGACTGAAGAAGACAACGTCGACGAGCAGGAAAAGAGTCCACACAGAGAAACCGGAGAGAAGAAAGCCGAAGAGGAGACGTAGGAAGAAGGAAGAAAAAGACAGGTGGGGGGAGGGGGGACGAGATGACGAGTGAGTTTAAATTTAAAGAGATTTTACCGACATAATTTATCGATGGAAAATTTCATAGATAAATTCAATTTTTTTATTATAACAATAAAGACCGCCTTTTTACCGACGACTATCTTATAACGTCGCTAAATCTTTTACCGATGGGAATCTTGTATCGTCGCTAACGTCCATCGCAAAATTTACCGAGATGATTTCCCTCCATACTTAGCAACAGATATTAGTATCATCGTTAAGTGAAAATTTTCTTGTCAATTTTACCTACGGAAATGGATTTTTCGTCGGTAATTTGCAACGATATATTTTTCATAGGTAATTTTCCATCACTAAAGTTCATCACAAAATTTGTCAGGATGACTTTCCTCCATATTTAGCGACGGATATTAGTATCATCGCTGAATAAAAATTTTCTTGTCAATTTTACTTACAAAAATAGATTTTTTGTCGGTAATTTGCAACGATATATTTTTCGCTAATTCTTGCTTTTCTTATAATGCTTGGTGTCACACACGTAAGGTAATCTTTAGCAATCTCACGATTTCCTCCAAATGTACAACAACATCATCCACACATTGTCCTTTTTGTCATCTACACATTATCCTTTTCAAAATGGACTTCTTTCACATTTAAACAATTATCCAAAAATCTAATTTAAATAATAAGTATCACTTTGTTATACCTCATCTCAATTTGGATTTTAAGACTTGCATTATCTGGAAGATCTTATAAAAAAATGCCAAAACTAAATAATAAGATATATAATAAATTTAAAGAGATTTTACCGAAAAGATTTATTGACGAAAATTTTCATAAGTAAATTCAAAAAAAATTTATTCCATCAATAATTACCGCCTTTTTACCGACGGATATCTTATATCGTCGCTAAATCTTTTAACCACGGGAATCTTATACCATCGCAAAATTTACCGGGATGATTTCCCTCCATATTTAGCGACAGATATTAATACCGTTGTTAAGCGAAACTTTTCTTGTCAATTTTAGGTATATTTTTCGTTGGTAATTTTTCGTCACTAAAGTTAATTACAAAATTTGTCGGGATGATTTCCCTCCATATTTAGCAACGGATATTAATACCATCGCTAAACGAAAATTTTCTCGTCAATTTTACCTACGAAAACAGATATTTCGTCGATAATTTGCAACGATATATTTTCCGTCGCTAATTCTTGTTTTACTTATAATGCTTGGAGTCACACACGCAAGGTAATCTTCAGCAATCTCACGATTTCCTCCAAATGTTCAACAACGTCATCCACACATTGTCCTTTTTGTCATCTACACATTGCCCTTTTCAAAATGAACTTCTTTCACATTTAAACAATTATCTAAAAATCTAAGTTAAAAAATAAGTATCACTTTTTTATACCTCATCTCAATTTGGATTTTAAGACTTGCATTAACTGGAAGATCTAATAATAAAAAAAGTCAAAACTAAACAATAAGATATATAATAAATATCTTAACAATCTCCCCCTTTTTGGCATTTTTGTCACAAGTAAAAAACTCCCCTTTAATCCAACATCAAGTTCCAAAAAACATCCATCACATTTTTCAAGTTCCAGAAACATCCGAAAAAACAATAATGAACAATCATCCAAATTTCTCCCCTATGGGATAAATAGATACTAAAAAACAAGACTAATATTCACGAAGATACCTTAAAATCTCCTCTGAATTGAACAATTACTAAAAACAATTTAATGTCTACTCCTTGGAATCCTTTAATGTGATTAATCTTAGCGAATAAAGAAACATAAGGATCACTTCAATTACATCTTCATAAGATTGATCAAATTCATAAACCCCATCATCAAGCATAGCGTCATGTACACATTAATCAACTAAACCTTAAAAAACCCGTAAATAAAAACTTACAAAACCTAAACGATAACTCCTGCAACCTCTTTTTTATGTTTTTTTTAATAAATAACATCAAACTATACATCAAAAATGTAAAGTACACAGTTCTTGTACCCCTCGAAGAAATTCAAACTTGGGCTTATTTCTCGTCACATTATCTCGGTTATCAATTATCTGGTTGATTTTTTCATCGGAAGCAACTGACTTACCCTCAGTCCGAACAGTTTCTTCAAAAGCAATAACTAACTATGAATTGGAAAATTTCTTGTTTTTTCTTCACTAAGTCTTTGTGCTTATACTTGACCCTTTCTAACCTAAGAGTGCTTCAATAATATAGGTTGCTAGTGTAAATTTAATAGAGAGTGTCTAGATTTTTTATTTTGACCCCTTTGAAACATCATTTATAACAACTTGTAATATTTCGGTTTTATGTGCTCGATTACTCTACAAAGGTGACATATAGGTATGAACTTTCGATTTTTCTTTGAGATTTCTCCTTAGACATATTTGATCACACCAATTCTCTCATCATTCGACTTGGAACTTTCACCTCTATAGCCAATGCAATGAAGGTCTCCTTTAGTTTTACCAAATTCCAACAACTTTTCTAGCTTTTTAGTACCTCCATTTAACATTCTTATTCCCTTTTCCGTGCTGACTAGCTTCAACTTTGTTTTATTAAGCTCGTCTATTGTGGATAACAACTTCTTCACAAGGTCTTGAATTGTGTTCTTCATGGTAGAGTTTTCTTCCTTCAACTTTTCATTTTTCTTCGATGTTTGGACCCATTTAGCATACATTAACTATTAGGCTTCATAAATATCTTCATGTTTTCATCTGAAGTACTGTCATCACTGTCATAACATAAGATTGTGCTTTGAGATGATTCGTCTGTGTTTTTCTCAAAATTTTCATATTTGCTCACGTTTTCATCATCGATTACTTCCTTCTTGGTTACTGTTAAGCAAGCAATTGAACTTTTGTAATACAAAGCAACCAACGTAGAACTATTCACAGTTTCTTCTTCGCCACCATATTCACTTTCAGATTTATTCTTACTCTAAGTGCTCGTAGAGGATTTCCCTTTTCTCTTCTTCAAGGTGTTATTATATTCCTCTTGTATATATCCGAAGCCTTGACACTCATGACATTGAATTTTCTTCCCTTTTCTTTCACCCTTTTGAGTTTTCTCTTGTTATTTGAAATTACTATTTAATGAGCTCCTACCGTTTTGCCTAAAATCGAATCTATCCTTCTTCACTTTCTTTGATTACTTATTGAAATTTCTTGTCAATAACTTCATATCTTCATTCTCATCGGATTCATCTTCGAAGTCATTCATCACTTTACCAATTTCAGCTTGCAATGCCAATCCTTTTCTTCTCTTGATTTTCCCTCAACAAATTCATCTCAAAGTTGGTAAGAATCCCAATGACCTTTTCCAAAGATAATTCAGTGATATCATGGGCTTCTTCGATGGCTGCAATTTTTAGTATGAACCTCGAAGGCATCGATCTCAATGTCTTCTTAACCAGTTTCATGCTAGAGTACTTCTTCCCGAGTTGATGTGCTTGGTTTGCTATGTCACGCAGTCTCTTATGGAAATCTCTAATGGTTTCACTCTCATCCATCTTTGGCTCTTCAAATCTCACAACCAACATTTAAAGTTGTGAGATTATCACATATTTTGATCCCTCATATATAGTTTGTAAAGTGTCCCACGCTTCTTTGCCAATTCATAGGTTGATATCATAGCGAAGCGACCTTCATCAACTGCACTGAAGATGGCATGCAAGGCTTGATAATTTCCAAGTGCTCTCTTTTCTTCAACCTTTGTCCACTCATATGCATCTTTAAACACTGTTTCTTTATTTTCATCAGTTGTCACAAGATATGTCCAGCCATTTAAAACAAGTTCCATGTTTTTGTTCCTTGTGGATGAATGAATACTCTCATCTGTGATTTCCACGTAGGATAATTTGAACCACCTAATAATGGTGACATGATAATCGATGCACCTTCTCTTGTATTCATATTTGCGAAACGCAGATCTTCACCAACTTTCTATACTAAGTTCTGATTCGGTGATCTCGCTTTGATACCAATTGAAAAACCGTAGGGGTGTAGTAGTTTCGCAAAAATCTTCGATTTACCGCAGTTGTTTCTAGCTCAATCAAAAATCAAAAAATTATAAGCACAAATATAAATTAACATCAAAATTTGATCTCGTAGTTCGATACACCTTGCCTACTTCTACGGAGCCCTCACCTAGTTTAATTTTTTCACTAATGACAATAGTTTTATATAAGGCTTTACTGAGTTGACACCACTCAACCCTTAACACTATCCTTTATCCTCACAACCCATAAAAGAATCTTACACCCAATAGTATGATCGCCTCATACTAATTTCAAAGAAGATTTTCTCAAACAATATTCAATGATAATGAAACAAAATAAATAACTCAAGTGATTAAACAAAATTCAACATAAACAAAAACATCTGAGAAAGAAAACAACTTCCCTAACAATGTAGATTTGTCAATGAAAGATTAGGAAGTTGTCCACGAAAAAATCTACTGTAAACCTCCAAATCATCACTAGAGCATCCTATACATAGCAGCCACAAAACGTCTCAAATTAACAAACATTTCATAACCGAAACGTTAACCCAATAGAGCTAGCTGAATCACACAAAGAAAAAAACAAGAACACAGATGCACTAAAACTTCATCAACGATAGCCAACCAATGAAGACATACGACTATCAAAGCACCTCAGTGTAGTATGTCACCTTCAGCCCACTCACTTGAAACTTCAATAAAGACAGACCATTTGATATACACACGTACTCCTATTTTGGTTTATCACACCCACGCCTACAAACAAAACCAAGTAATGACCAAATCACTCACGTAAGGAGTCCAGGAGTCCTCACTTGGAGTCACATATGCAAGATAATATTCAACAATCTCATGATGTCCTCCAATTATCCAAAAATCTAATTCAAATAATAAGTATCACTTTGTTACACCCCATCCTAATTTAGATTTTAAGACTTGCATTATCTTGAAGATTCAATAATAAAAAATGTCAAAATTAAACAATAAGATATATAATAAATATCTTAACAATACTCTTTATTCCGCCATATCTTTCCTCAATTGAAAGAAAGAAGGGTGAAATCTTAGTCGGCTAACTTTGCTTTGACTAGCAAGAGTTTGCCACTTTCAAACACTCAATTAATAGTTCACTTTTGATATTAAATTGGGTTACGTTATACCATCTGCTTTCAAAGTAGTTTCCCATTTTGAGTTTTTAAATTGATCATTCTCAACGTTTTAGAACAAATCGTCTCATGATGTATATATATCTTCATTTTACATTTTTTAGGTGGTAGACTTCAATTACTTTCTTTTTTATCAGTTCAAATTCTAGTAGTCAAGACAGAGTTTTTCCTAATTAAAAGGAAATTAAAAAAAACTTGTGGGAAAGCAGCCTAATAGCGACATGCAATCCTGCAATTGTAAAATTGATAAGAGTTCGAACTCTAACTTCTCTCTTAAGAGAAAATACACAAAAAATAAAAGGGAAAGAAAAATAAGAAACATGGTTCTGAGATGCCCCACTAAAATTTTCACGTCTTACCTACATGTCTGTAAAGGCTTAGTAACCTTGCACATTACAGTCTAAAAAGTTTTCTGCCGCAGCTTCAAGTTTCATTCTTACAAAATATGGATTTTTGTGCCCTTGTGGTAATTCTTATAATATTCGATTGTCTTATTTGCCCGAATCATCAATGCATTGAAATTTAAGTACGATAAGAAAAATATAATTCAACAACATCAAAGAATACTATAACATTTGCAAAAAAAATCTACACATCAAGTTCGTCAATCATGTTTAGCTGCTCAAAAATGAAAAATCATAAACGAGACATCCATCCAAATAGAACACATGTTAAACTCGTGACTGGGATCAAACTCACATAAGACTATTTCTTTTAAAAGAACTAAAGCTTATATAATGGGGATGGTTCTCGTCTGCTCATTGTTTAAACTGTAATACGTAGTATAGACCTTATTACGTACCCTGGATCTACGTAAAAGGATTACAAATGAAGATAATGCAAAATGCTTGATTTCGGTTCCATCTCTAATTCTGATGTCGATTCTAAGCTCCAAACGATCATGAACCTCCCAGGACCTTTTATGGAAAGTGCTCTACGGGACACAGGCTAAGTCTTTCTATAGTTTTCTCAATATGTAAGCTTTCTTAATGGATCAGAGATTCCTTATGCTTACGATTGATATGAGCAACAACAGGAGACCTTAACCTTTATATAGCTTCCATATCAAGCTTTCTTATTACAAGGCCAACATGGGTCCGGTCCACACTAATTGGGATCCATTTTCTACCCAGACTTCGACCCATTAATCTAGATCATTTATTGGGCCACTTTAGTATCTTTATTTGGATCAAATTATATAACTTAACTGATAATTTATTTTAAAAACAAAAAATGCAATTAATAATTGTCCAACTTTATGGGAAAGCACAACATTTTCCAACAATCTCACATTTGGACAAGCATTAATTGCAGTTTTTACTCTAGTTTAAAAACAATTTAAAAACTTGGTTAAGTCACGCTATTGTATTAATCAATTAAGTTTAAAAAATAAAACATTTGATCCAAAGATAATGAAAGTCTATCATTTTGTCCTGCAAGGCTTTTGATACCGAAAAGTATCAGATGCATGTGTCATGTGTGATACAAATCTAATACAATCACGTATACCTAATACCTCACTAAGATGAATGGAAAAATAGAGTGTGGCAAACTACGATGATACCTTTATGATCTAAATTATGTTATCTTTGTTTGTAGGTCTCCATTTCTCCAACTTTAAGCTACATTGCATATGCTAAACTGCATTAGATAAATCCTATTTTCTCTCATCGAGTGCTAAACAACGTTAGCAAAAACTTGTTTTCTATCACCAAATGCCAAATTACATTAGAGAAAACCTTTATGTTCTCCAACCAAATACTAAACTTTTATGTTCTCCAACTGAATGTTAAACTACATTAAAGAACCTTTATGGGATTAAAACCTTATAAGCCCCTATGTCATATCAAACTTCATAGATATCTATATAAAAACTGTATGCGTCTAAATGACATAGGAACAAGGTCAATCTGTATATATGCCCAATGACTTTTAATGCTTACGATCGACACAAATCTTAATATTTTTATAGTATTATGACAATATATGACAACACGTATTATTGAGAATAAACGATGATCATCTTTATTGATGAACCATCATACTATCATAATACATCAGAATGTACGAATGTACATAGAGCAACCATAACAATCCCCAAACTAACAGTGTCTAAAGACATCAAAACACCAATACTTTATACTTGTGTCATAGACATAAGTGGACGAAGTCTTTTAGTTAAAAGATCGAATTACAGTTCTTCAGTCCTTAAATGCTCTAAACCTTAATGTCACCTTTTTGTATCAACACCTTTATGACTTAAATAATTGATCTTTAAATGCTACAACCCTGTGATATTCTTTGTTGTTATTAAATAACAGGACAAGAAGATTATCATAGTATGACCAAATAGGTCTAGCCTCTGAGTCAACCATAGACAACTCAAAAATCAAGTTTATGAGCTAAATTGTCTGTGAAACAGCTTCATAGCATACACTCTGAATGCATAATCGAGGAAGTTACTCATGTCTTCTTGATACACTTCCAAGGCATTGTACCATCTGCAAACTTAAAACTGTAACCTTAAGTGAACTTTCGACAATCAAGACACATAGATAAAATCTGAATCTGAATTCCCTACGAGGTTTAGTTTGTTGACTACACTATATGTCAACATATAATCTTTAATTCCTTCAAGTATCTCAGTACTCGCTAGACTGCATTCAAATGGTTTACAACCGGATTAACCAGATATTAACCAAACAGTCAAACAGTGAATGCAATGTCCTATCTAGTAAATAGTTAAGCATACATCATGCTATCATACTAGATTACGAAACATTCCTCATAACCTCTCTCTTTACTTTATTCTTTGGATACTGTACCAAAGATTATATCTAACTATGAGACACAGGTGCTATGATAGGTTTACTATTAACCGTATTAAACGTTTGTAACACATACTCAATGTATGCATTCTATGAGAGGTTTGATGAGTGTTGAGATCTGTCTAAGTGAATATGAATACTTAAGACAGAAGATGCTACACTGAGGTCCTTCATATCAAATGTTTTGACCAAAAGTTGTTTAATCTCATACAATATGGTCAAGTAATTTGATGCGAGCAATATGTCATCCATATACAGTAATAGGATGATAACTTTGCTTGTCTTGACTCCATAGTACAAACATCTTTTAACTTTATTTCCCATAAAGCTGAAAGAGGCTACAACCTCATCTAATGTAAGGTGTTACTTTTAGGAAGGTTTGATGTAAAGCATATATTGATCTGCATAACACACAAACCATGTCAGTTCCATCTAGATCCTAAAATCTTTCAGTTTGTGCCATATAGACCACTTCATAAAGGTCTTTATTAAGGAAAGTGGTTTTGACAACTATCTGACGTAACTTTATATCATCATGAGCTACATTTGTCTTAATCACTAAAAAATGTATCCTACGAGGATATGGGAGAAAAGGTAACATAAAGTCAACCTTTTTCCCTAAGTGAACCATTAGGCAACTGAGTGAGCCCATAAACCACTCAACTTTATCCTAAAATCCTTTAGGTCTAAAAACTTTAGTTACAACTGATGATTTTGTAGTTTCGCTACAAATAAACTAGCTCTAGACCTTACTATGCTCCATAACTTGCATCTCTTCATTCATTGCATCCTACCATGCATCTGTATTGGGTCCAGAAATAGCTTCTGTAAAATTAACTAGATCCGTAACATATCTAATAGCATGGTCCTTTACATTTGATAGACTATGTAATTAGATAGGATAGCAGGTCCTCTTGCTCTAGTGGATTCACTTAACTGTATTAGATCTTGTACCCCTAGGAACCTCTATGTCTATAGGTATGGATTCCTGTTCCTGTACAGGCATGGTACAAAGACCTAGATCCACTGGATCTAACTGTATGATTAGGGGGTACGTGATAACTGTAGTATCCACCTTACTATCATCCAAAAGGTCAAACGACCCACTATCATCATAGACATGGTATTCCAGAAACTTGGCTATTTGTAATTCTACTATTCTAGTCCCTCCTTCTCTACAATAAAAGCTGTAGCCTTAAAGTGATCGAGATATTTTACTAAATAGCAATGAACAAAACGAGCATATAATCTTTCTTCTATAAGGATTATACTACCTCAGTAGGATATCCTCATACACGAATGTGTTCAAGGCTGCTTTAGATAATTAGGTAGGTTAGTTGTATTCTGCATTGACTTCTACAAGTCCTTTAAGGTGCAATTATGCTTTTCGACAACACATCATTTTGCTCAAAACTACTCGACATAGTGAATTAAGTCACTATTCTAACTGATTCCATATATTTGGCAAATGGAACTCTTAAAGTCTTAAAACACTATGTTTTCCATGATATTCTCCTCCACGGTTAAGTATGACTATCTTGATGAACTTTTCCAATTGTTTCTCAACCTTCAGTCTTTAAGTAATAACTCATAATTGTAATGGGAATAATCATCAACAAATGTCAGGATACATTTAGAATTGCATAATGCAACTGTAAAAGGTTTATTGATATCTTTATATATCAGACTCAACAAGTCAGAAGCATGAGTTGACCTCAATATCCTTATTAGTCCAATTACCCCTACAATAGTCAGCACATATTCCCATATCATTATAATTCAGAATTGAGAAATGCTTTCCTTGATCAATCTGTCAATCCTGGCTCTAGAAATGTGGTTTGAACTTCAATGCCACACCATGTGTGACTTCTCATTCATCAGGGTCCTTTATTTCATAACTTGTTTAGCAAGATAATAAGAAACATTTATCTAATTCGGGGTAAGACACATTTTATATAAACCATATAACAAGAAAGTTGTACCATTATGTTTTGCATTAAACAACAACTGTACAACAAAAATATTAAATACAAAACATCAACTTTCTTTATCCAAAATTGATCAAAAGATCACATATAAAATGTGTTGTGTAAAACCCAAATGAACCTTGAAGCCAGGTTCAGTACATACATCCCCTATTGATATTACTTCCACTTCTTTATTACTATGAACCATCGGTTTCTCATTTTCTTTATTTGACTTTATCTTGGATATGAACCACTGCATTGTGGAAGCACCTTGATCAAATGCTCCACTATAAAGTCACTATATACTTAATGCGAGTATCACAAATTGGATTCATAATTGATAAGCCAAAGAGTAACTTGATGGTCTCAGTCTTTCCTTTTAAACCTCATACTACTAGTTTTTTAATGTCCTTAGGACCTTCATCGGCACTGGTTTGATCGACTTCAGCATATGGAGAAGATTTGAATTTTCTACCTTCGAACTTAATGGGCTTCATCTTTGTTTACCCTTTAGTTGCTTCGAGGGCTATAGGAGTAACAAGCTTGAGTTTCTCCTCCTTAGCAACACAATGGGCTATCAAAGTATTGAAGTCCCCAACACCTTTAATCTACTGTGAAGATGAATCATTCTTCATATGTGCTTCATTACTCCCCTTTTCTCCTGTATACCTTATGGAGAATAATTCTTTCATCAAGGAATTTGTATCAACACCAAATGAGACTGTGTACCTCTTGGAGACATTATCAAGAAACTGTTTTGCTATATCTATGTCCGTAAGTCCACTTTGTAGATGGTTAGGAATGGATCTCTTAATGGTCACCAGACTTAATCTGTTAAACCAAAGTGACTTTATGAACTCTCGAGTTCATGGATGTAGGAGGAGATGGCCTATCCGTCTGTATGGTCATATCAACCACACTTAGATAATCTCCATAGCATTCAATACACCCTCCATCCACTTCTTTGTATTGAAACTAGTCAGGGTTTCAATGGTGACACTGATTTTGTTGATTGAAAAGGCGATTTCAAAATGATAATCTTTAAATCAGCACAAATGTAGGGCAACAATGATACTTAAATAAATATTATCTTTACTGAAAATCCGATCACACATATTGTGAAACACCTATGGGCTAAATACATAATATATGTAACTAGACCTTCACACATAAAAGTGATCAGATTATAAATCATCAACTCTCATAACACTACCACCTGTGGACGAATAAATCATTCAAGTAATGACTTTCTTCTATCTAATGCCTTTATGCATATCTCAAAATCTCATGTAAGGCCAACACCTATGGGAAGAATAACCAAATATGAGACCAGAGACATCCCCTAGTGTGTAAGCAGAAAAAATTCAAAATACTAACTTAGAAGGCCACTGTGGCGACTACATCCTCATCAGTACTAAAAAATTCCACAAATACAAAGGATACATCTTTATGTTATCCTCACTTCTTTATGGGCATATAGTATGTGACAATGTAACATCCAAAAATGCAAAAAAAACTGAATGCACAGTCTTATTGTCACACACTCATGCTGAAGATATTCTCTAAAAACTTCATTTGAGACTTTCGTAAAAGAAAAATCTCAGTACAGTGACTGTAATGCGTCACGGATACTGAACCGATCACCTGAGACACGAAAACCTCATGTATCTCCCTTATGGAAAGTGCATTACATGACAATTCACTCAAAAATGACTTCAGATTGTCTTAGTTCCTCTTCCGATCAACTATTATGCAATCCCGAACATTGAACATGAGACCTGAGACACAAAAACCTAATGTATCTCTCTCATACGATATCTGAAGCATGAAAATTCATTCGAAATCAGATTCAAAATACCTTAATTCCTTTTGCTGGAGTTAAACTTTAATTTATTCCTGAAGTAATATATCTAGAAAAATGGAAAAACTATATTCTTTTTATTGTAAAACTTGATTCTTTTTTTATTGTTTTCTTCAAATCATTTTTATCATAATCACTATAGTCGCACATGTGTTCGGTCTCTAACGATATTCATATAACATGTCGAGAGAACTCTATAAGCAATGTATAGAGGGTTAGCTAAGTATTAACTCCCTTAAAACCCAAGTCTATTTCTAATAGAGTTTGGACCTTTTTATTAATTTAATTACAATAAATTTTATTTTCAATTAAACTTTAATTTAAATTTGTATTAATTTTAATTAAATACTAATTGGATTCAAATAGAGATATAATATCTCATATTGATCATTATTTATTAAATATCTCATATTTGTTCATAAGGTCTTTCAAACTTTATAATTAAATCCAACTTGATTAAAACACTTTTTCTCTCTTTAAATAATTCTTTGTGTGTTATTCATTAAGTTTCTAAATATGTTGAAAATATCTATAAATTATAGCTTTAAATCACATTAACATTAGATAAATTAAACTTCTTTTTTCTTCTTTAATTTTTTAGTTAAATAATTTATATTTAGAGATCAAGATTGTTGTATATCAATATAGTATGATCACCAAAATATTTAAGAATATTAAATTGCTTTTGACAAAATTTTTCATTTATAATTTTTTTGTATAATTCAATCATTTCATTATACAATGTTTTGATTAGAAATAAACTTGGACGACTGAAGAGCGCAACTGAAGAGCAAGAGACAAGCAGCAGATGACGGACCTAGATCTGTGACAGACATGTAGTAGACGGCAGACCCATATTTGCGTATGACCTAGGATCCATATCTAAAGGAAGCAAGAATTTGGGGGAGAGAGGTGATTGGGAAAGAACAGAGAAACAGGGAATAAGAGTTTGGGAAACATCTGTAAGGTGACCTAAATTCGATAACCTTGTTCAACAATAAAAGGGCATGAGGAATGCTACCCACGTAAGCTCTATAGCAACTCCACGATGTTCGTCTTGACGGAGAGACCTCCTCTATTGACTATGGAGATTGGGGAAGCCTCCCTCTTTAAAGATCAATTCTTAGTTCTGATTAGAGACTCCCTTTGAGGCTCCTTGGAAAGGCACACTAATGGGTCCCTAACAAAGGTGGGGGAAAATATTGCGGATGAGTCATGGAGTAAATTGAATCCTAAACAACACAACAAAGGCACTCTACATCATTATCACAATGTTCTGAAAGATGGAGTTTTAACGCCTTCGATTAAACTTCTGAAGGCTGGAGCGAGAGTGTGGTCGTCGTCGTCAGTCAGTTTCTTCTAGTCCAAAGATGGGGCTTCCTAGCAGTTAACGCATAGGCTAAAGCTAGGTGGGGGAAGAAGGGTTTACAAAAGGCCATATTGAGAGATGATGGCTCAATTTTATTCAACTTTACTAATGATTCCTTCTTGTCGAAGATAGTTGAATAGGGTCCTTGACACTTTGGTGACCACCCGCTGTTTCTGGAGAAGTGAAGGCCGGGGATGGATATGGATTGAAGCCTATTTGAGTTCATCCCTATGCAAGTTCATTTCCATAACCTTACGATAGAGTTCTGGAAGGTAGCGGGCCTCAGTTATGTGGCTAGCTCCCTAGGTAAGTTGATTCGTATGGCTTCGCAAATTGCCTCTATGGAAAGGATAGGTTATGTGAAGTTATGTATAGAAATTCCTAAGTGCGTGGTTCTGCCTAATAACCTCCCGATTCTTAGGCTAGTTGAGAATGGGGAGATGGAAAAAATGGTGATTCCTATAAGCTATCCTTTGGAACCTAAACAACACTGTGAGGAAATGGGTTCCCACATGGAGGGTTCTTCACTCAGGATGGCATGAGGATCTTAGCAAGGAAGTTAGATATGAAAAAGATTCGGTTAGAGTCACTGATGTTTCTTATTATGGTCCCTCAAAGAAGGAGGGTAATGCGCTAATTAATTCTAAGGAAAAGTATGTTATAGTTGAGAAAGGAGAGGAGTCGGCCCAAGTGGAGATTATTGTTAGTTCCTCACTATTGACTAAGGATGGGCAAATCACAAGTAATAATTTGCTGGACCCATTGTAAAAAGATGGGATAGTTAATCATGTTGATGGTAAGAACTTTATATCTTGTGAGGATTCAATTATGCAATTGGGGTTAGGAATTTTAAGATGGTTGATTGTTTTGAGATGTCTCTTGTCAAGTCCCCCGCTGGTTTTAGATTAGGAAAATGTAATGTTATGCAGGAACTTTCAAACCATGAGGTGTTTGACGAATATAGTGATTCTCTGGGTTGTGAGGTGACCGCGCGTCGTTTCGCTAGTCAAAATTAAAATAACTAGACTACTACTGTAGTAGTGGCAAGTCTAGGTCGATCCCACAGAGAGTGTGTGTAAAGTT
>JANTPM010000151.1:55251-80844 GCA_025434745.1 Erythroxylum divaricatum | reverse complement strand
AAGGATAGACACAATTAAGCTAGTGTTGGCTTGGTATATTAAGGAATAAGTAACATAACAGGAATAAAGAGTTCTTGCCTTCCTATCACACAAAACACATTCATTTGCCTTGTTTAACCGATGCTTGCATGTGAGCATCGAAATTGAATATTAAACATTTCCCTTCTATCCGGAACAAGCAACATTCATGTTCTTTTTATTCGGACATTTTGCCCCCAATACATATCCAAAAAACGTTAGCTATCTCGATGTCTTCCTACCAAAATAAATAAAAGAAGTCAAATCATATCCTTCTCAGCGGAGTAGTTATATGTGGATATTTATTAATCATATGCCAAGAAGCTCTAGTCTTCCTTAATAGTTCGTCATGTTTTTGCAACGTCTTAAATTAATAATTGAGAAAACTAAAATAAGTGTTAATAGATAATAAACGTGCCACTTGTTTAAATAATGAGACAATTCTTTTGGCCAAACCATGTTGCCATTTAACTACTAATATCTCTGTGAGGCAGAATCCACGTTTAATGGGATTACTTTTTTTTTTTTAACAGATGCAAGTATTTGTTAACCATTGAGTCCGTTGCTGTAGGCACTTCAGAAATATGTAATAAGTTCCAACAGAATTTCAGTAGATATTGAATACTATAGTTGTTTAGAAATGGAGTGTTTCAGCTTTTTAAATATATTAATTTAACACTTGGTAATATATATGATTAAGATTCACATAGTGTTCATCAAATGTTACAATTTTTTATCAATTGTAGATAATGTTTTAAAAACAGATAAGACAAGATGTTTAAGGTTTAACCTATATTAAACCGTCATAAAACTGGCTAAAGATTTAATAAAATTAAAGAATTTGAAATATAATCCTATTAAAGAATTTGAAGTTAAATTGAAAGATTATATTGTTAAATAAAAACTAATTTGATTTAATTTAGTTTATAAAAAAGTATTAATTAATAAAAATTGACATATTAATTAATAAATCAATCAATTTTTAACAATAAGGTTATTAAAATAAATCGAATCAAAAAGTTAAAAATTAAATTAAAAATTTTGACAGTTGAAGATTTTTCGATTGAACTAACCGAACCGGTTACATTTTTTAACTACCCTAAGAAATAATTATGAACAATTTGAATTTGTCTTATTCAGGAAGAATATTAGACTAACTGTGCTTTTACTATTCCATCTACAAATATGGAATCTATGATCTGAAAAAGAAAAAAAACTATTCTGATTTCTAAACTGGGCCTAAAAGAAAAATAGAAACAGCCCAACGAGAAAGCAAACTTTGGGACGGGCAAGCCCACCACGAAAAATTGGAAATGGATATCAACAGAGTCAATATCATGGGCTTGCCCTTCCAATGTCGTGTGAGAATAAGAAATAGCCCTTTTAACTCTGAAGCACACTTTGTTTTTCCCCGAAACCCACAAGCTAAAAGGTAAGGATAAATTATAATATTTTCAATTTAAATATTGATTATTATAATTAGACATTAATAAATTAACTTCTAATATATCAAAATTTAACAAAAATATTAATTATTAAAATGTATCTAAACAAAAGCTGCTTTACTAAAACTATTAATATTTAAAATTAGCTTGCAAATTAAAAGCACATCTATATAAAAGATGACGTGGCAAAAGACAATTAAAGAGGGTATTAAATGTGACACGTGTTGTCCAACTACTCCTACAATTTTTCCCGCGACCCGATACCCTCTGTTTCAGTGATTGTTACCAACGCCACCATATCCAGATACTTCACTTCCACAGTAGTAATCTCTCTCCCACATTCAATTACTCCTTACATCAATATCTCTTGTTATTATTATAAATTTAAACTGCTCCTTATCTTCCCTATATCTATGGCCAATGACTCTGCTCTCAGGAACTCTCTCGTCTGGTTGGCCGCTGTTGTCTTCACTGTTTTCATTTGCACCCATTCTTTCAAGAAAATGGTTGTTACTTACATTCTAGGTGTGCTCGGTATTGCTGGGATTCTCCTGCCTGATTGGGATTTTTTCGATAGAGATTACTCTCGCTGGTTCTATCCCGTTACCGAAGAGGAAAAGCTCGCTCTCGCTCAGAGATCTGGGTTTCGGTTTGTTTCTCCTCTCGCTTTCTTAATTTTCTTGTCTTTTGGGGTTTTCTATATATATCGTGGGTTTGATTTGAATTCTGGGTTGTGGTTTTATTTTGGTCTGTTTCTCGGATCTGTAGAAAGGAAATGAAATGAGACGACGCTCCCATAAGTTTGGCCTGGAAATTTGTTAATTGATGTTACTATAAAACGATGGGATCGATATGCTAATCACTCAATCTAAGTGGCAATTTATTTTTTAAGCTTAGTTCAGTCCAGACCTAATTTTGAGAAACTTTTCACCTACATAGTTTCCCTTCCAACGGGAAACTAAGTCCATTCCTTTTCGAAGTCTTTTGCACTGCTGCAAACGAACTTTGAAACTGTTACGCACAGTTGCTTAATGTTGAGTAATCAAGGGCTTCACTTTGATCCTATCAATAACTATCAGTATGCAGGGGTTTCCTAATGAATGCCTCAATGCAATCTATCTGTGCAGGAATAGAATTTCTCCTCTTAGAGTGGTCGTTTACACCACTATTTACAGTTATGCTTTGTACAAGTGGTGGATTTTCATAACCTCATGATGCAAAAGAGCGTTAAGGCTGCAAGTGAGCTTCAAAGAAATTGGCTTGGAAATTTCTCGTGTTCTTTTGGTTGGTATATGAGCATGGTGTCTCTGATGGTAGTGGTGAAGAAGCTATTACTTTTTTCAGCATTATCTTGATGATCCTGAAAGTGCAAAAAATTGAACAACTTATGTATATGTAAAATAAAGTAGTCAAAAGATTAATGATCAAGTGTGCTTAATTCTTTTCCTCCTGTGAAATGAGTCTATTTCCAAGCATAAAAATAGTCAACTTATTTCGATATCTATATTTTTTAAATTAAAATATTTTTATTTAATTCCTTGTGAAAGAGGAAAGATCAAACATCACGACGCATCGTTTAATAGGCTTCGTGTAGATTAGGTTACGACGCATCGTTTAATAGGTCTCGTGCAGGTTAGGTTGCGATCTCTCTCTTTTCTGAGTCCAGATCTTCTGTTTAATATTAGGATGTCTTATTGTGTCTAATGAATCTTAGTCGTTTATTTATGTAGGTCCTGTGTAGGTTTCGTGTTAATTTTGCGTGGGTCCTTCAAAATAAATGATAGAGATTTCATGAGATAAAATAAGACAGGGTGATATTGAATAGAGGATCTTGGTTTCTCTCTTCTTCCCTCAATAGTCAGTAGTCAGCTTGGTTTCCTTAGCTTCCGTTTGGTTCAATTTTTGGATGGTCCAAAAGTACTTTTATCTACAGGTTTTAAGGAAAACAGCGTGTCCAGAAAATTTTTTCACCTCAAACCCTAAGTTACAGCAGGAGACGAAGGTGGCAATCATAACGATGTCCAACGAAAAAGTAACTTCGATCTTCCTTTTCCTTTCTTGTTCTTCATGAGCCTCCTCTGCCATTTTTACCATGTAATTTCATCAAAGCACTTCTCCGTTTGCCTTTTCGGTTTTCAAACTGTTTTATTGGACAATAAAAACGTTTATTACGTATCGTTGATTTTGAATTTGTATTTTTCTTGGGGTTGAAGAGAAGAAGACCATGAGGCTGCTAACCCACAACATGCTATCGTCAAAAAAAAAAGGGAGTATCCAATGGCTTCCCTCTGCGTATAGAGGTAGAGAAAGTGATCGAAAAGCAAGTGGAGCTCAACCCGGACTTTCTGAAGAATATTTTTTCAAAGGTGGATTGGAAAGCCCTCGTCGAAGCAGGTCGAACTATGGGATTTGCGGAACTTCCCGAAGAGGCTGATTTGTTAATGCTCGACTCCAGTGAGTTCCTCAGTAAATTTCACCACGCGCTGTTGGAACTTCATCTTGAGGAAGGAGCTTTGGTTTGCCCTGAGACTGGTCGCAAGTTTCCTGTTAATAAAGGCATTCCCAATATGCTCCTTCACGAAGACGAGGTTTAGCCTACATCCTTGTCGTTCTTGAGGTGCAGTGCATTTTTGTTGCTTAACTGTAGAAACTTGATGTATTAGGGTACGGAAATCGTTTGAAGACTTTTTTAGATTGTTCCTCGTGCCTTTGTATTGAATTCGTGGATCACTCTTTGCAGTGATGCCTCTTCTAAAGGCTGTGGTGTGGAATAATACAATGCTACGGTAACTTGTTGCTTACCTTTTATGCTTTTGCGGTGGCTATCTAAGTCCGAATCTTCTGTCTAATTTTATAGTATTTAATTTTATTTCATAAATTTCAGTTATTCGTTTATATAGATTCTGTATAAGTTCTACATAAATAAATACGAAATTCATATAAATAAATGGCTGAAATTTAAAAGATAGAATAAAACACTGTAATATTAGACAAAAGATATCCCTGAATATACTCATTAGTAAAGCTAAAATCATGGCCTGCGACATCTTTTATCAATTGTATCATTGTTGTAAATTTTAGTACTGGGTAAAATGAACAAAACAGAGAATTACATTTGAACCATCTTACTTAGAAAATCTCCTGAAAAGGGTGTACTCAACAGTTCACCTGTATCATTTCATTCCTACTAAGATCTTGAAGAACTAACTAAATTTATATGGTACAAACAAGCTCTTGAATTACCAGCAGGAAGGTGAGTCGAAATAATTGAGCTACTGTGACACAACAATTAACTAGTGTCTATGATGCTTTCATTCCCGAGGTTTCATCAGGAGGAGGGGGATGAAACTATCTTTTCTTTCGCGGGGTTTCATCGGGAGGAGGAGGGACACCAAAAACCCAGTCCAAAACGTTGAGATATTTGGACCTGAACACTTCCCTCTCCTGAGCATAGCAATGCATAATTATAGCTGTTGAGAAACTGAAAATCGCCACATCTGCTCTCTTAAATTTCTTGGACTGCGGTAAATATCCGTTCTCAGCCATGCACGTAAAAAAACTCTCAATTGCCCGTGCAAGGCAGTACAATGAAATCTCAATCCGCCTGCTCTTCTTCTCTATAGCCAAGGCTAGCCCAGTTGGAAACTGCAAAGATCAAGGAGTATTTGTTTCATAAACAACACAAAGCTATATTTCTCCATAATTAAATAAATGGTTCAAAGAAAATACCGTTCCCATTGCCAACAAAGGAATACTGCACCTATTAACAAGTCTGAAGAGGAGACATGTCCACAACCTGCCAAGCAATTGAAAGCGTCTTCAGTGAGGAGGTTCTTTTTTCTTGATAAACATTTATATTAGTGATAAGAAACAGGAACATAGTAACGTGACAAGGACTTCCTCGTGTCAAGCACACAGAATAAGACGGAGGTCGGAACTAACCAAGCAGATGAGCAATATACGGATAGAAACAAACTTGATCTTGCGGTACCAAGAAGCCCTTTAGCCAATATCGAGTAAGGCCTACAAAGAATATAGAGGCAGGGAGCATCAATTTGGGGGTAAATATTGAGAGGCTATTTCGGAAACTTCATTGACGGACCAACAAATGCAATTGTGATCGATGAACCTTACATAATCCCAAATGCATACCACCAAACATGTCTACTTTGGGATTGTCAAACGGGAAAATTTACATTGTTATGAATGAGGATAGTACCTTTTCAAGAGGCCCTGACGATGAACTATCAATGCAGGGATCAAATATACAGGCAGATATACTGGCAATGCTCTTTTATATGCTTCAACAAAAAAGGATAATACATGCGCACTGCATGGCTGTTTGCCATGTATGATCTGCACAAATAATAAGTTTGCAAAATTTGTTGAAATCACAGAACAGTATATCAATTAAATATCTAGACAAGTAATTAAGCCATGGATAAGCACTGAAACATATTGCCAATCTAAGAAAAATGATGAGATATGTAATATTTACAACTCCGATGATCACATTGATAGATAAATCCTTGCGATCTTCTGGAAATGGTAACTATCATAAAGGACCGAGAAAAAAAGGTCATCTTGAACCATTGGGTTTGACCAATTCTGACACTTCTGAAAGCAAAACTAAGATCGGTTTGAAAGAAAGGTTATAATTATATCAAGCATTTATCACTAGCAAGGACATAAAAAGTTATAATTACATTTATTTTTACAAGGAATAGTAGATTTAGACTACCAGGAAAAAAAAATCAAAGTTATCACAATAATTTCATCAATGTTCAACCAATACGAAGTTTTGGAATGGCTTAAGCAAGTTTCTAGAGCATATTCAGAAATTTTGGGAAAAGCTTACGAATATATTTTAAGGACTAAACACTTTAACCACATGATAACTCTCTCATGGTGTGCGTTCTCCCAATCGTTCTTCCACTTGCATGAACCATTTTCATCCAGGGGAAGAATACAAAACTTGTATTAATCTTGGAAACAAGAATGAAAAGACCTTTGCATAAAATAGTTTCTAAATAAAAGTAGAGGTGATTTTTCTTTCCAATATCCATACACAAGTTGTTGAAAGAAAAATCACAATCCAGAAACTAAGGATGACATGTGGAACTTGGAGAAATTTCACATTCAGCCTCATTAAAGGCTTATCCACACATGCGAAGAAGCAGAATGTCTATAACTTTTCATTAGAATGATCAGAAAAAAATCAACCTTAGCATCTTTTCATTTATGCACATATATATCACCAAAAAAAGGCTTAGCAAAGTTTGAGCCATGTTAACATAGGGTATCCGCAATGAAAGATGAAAATGAAAGAATATACATAAAGAACCATTTATGTAGTAGATATGTGATCAATATCAGGAAATTTTGAAGGGAAAAGAAATTATACCGGGCAGGGGATTTTCATTTCTGGATTGAGATTAATATCAACACCTGTGGATTTGTAGTATTTCTCTATCGCCTTTAAACTTGTAATTGGCAAGCCACTTGCAAGCTCTTTCACACCTTGAAGTATGGAAAGATCCTTTCCACCATGTTTATTCAGAAAGGACTTGTATGATGGCGGCAAGCTCTCTTGTGTCAATATGTAAGCAGACCTGAGAAGAGCATGCTTTTAATTGAACTCTGTCTATATAAGAATTAAACCATCATGTGAAATTTAACAAATATATCAGCCAGGACCAAAGTCACTAGTTCCTTAATTTTAAACACAAAACAAGACATTCTAATATATATCAATCTTGAGCCGTGAAAAAATGAACAAAAGGAACAAAATTAAACTCCTGTTTAAAACAAACTGTTATGCAGCTCCAGACAGTATATTTCAGATTTGAGCATCATAATCCGTAAGTAAAAGCAATTAGACACTGCAAGTGCGGAAGAAGTTCTAACCTTAAAAGGAAAAAAAAAAAAGGAACAAGGCAAGCGTTCAGAATTAGATCAAAATTTAGCAGAACTAAGCCTCTCAAAGATTGCTTCGCCAATTATAGTCAGATACTAGCCAAATGTTGTGAATTGACGGTAGTCAACATTTCAATCACCAAGCATCATAAAATTAAAATCGTTCAGCTTCAATGAAATCACTCATGCAGTCATGCCTATAACCTAAATAGTAGAAACCCGAACCCTACCATCAGCATTAGCTATTAGTCATCAAAACAGACAGTTATCCAAATGCTCAAGATAATGAGAATACTAATACCAACAACATCCTAAAACAAACTGATGAAACAAACGTCAACCCCACCCCTGGACTTGCCTTGAGACAGAATAAGATACTTACAAGATTTGAGAAGAGGAGAGACACATGAGAAATATGTCCCCATGCTTCCAAGTAAGAGGTTTGCAAATGCTCCCAAACCGTTTGCTTTTAATTCCACATCGAGATGCTAAAACAGTAGCTCGCATAAGTATATATATGGCCAAGGTCGTATGTTGAGTGTTAGGGCCAGTAAGAAGCATAGACGGGCCGGCAATCAACCCTGCCAATAAAGCTCTCCATCTTGCAGTCCTGAAACCGCAATCATAACGGGCTAAACTCAAGATTATTTTTACACAATACATCATAAGAACAATACTAAAAGTAATGGGAACTTTCATGATATAACAACTTGGGAATTTCGCTAAATTACCTACGGTGGCCTCCAAAGGAAGCTATAATTTCGTCGACAGAAACAAATGTGCCGGCGAAAGTCCCAAGGAAGAACCCGTATCTTAGAGTCTCTTTCACGGCTAAAGCGATAGCTTCACTATTCGTAAAGACTTCAACTTTCCTAATCGCAGCCACCAAAATCAATTCAACCCAGCTTTAACCAATCAAAAGCATATAAAGGGACAAATACATGGAGACCAAAACAAGACTCACCGCGATGAGCATGATCTGGAACGACGCAACCTGGCGAGAATTGAAAACAGCGCGAGGCCACCTTTAAGACCAGCACCAATTGAGAACCCTTTCACAGACGCAGTAATAATTCTCCGAAGCTTGTCGGAGTCGTTCAACGGAAGCGAACGAACATCAACTCCTAACAGAGAACAATAAGAAGAAGCCGACGGGCATGGTGATGAATCGGAATTGGAGCAATGCGTAACGCTGAGGGATCTGTCATCGTTGCCACCACTCATGCCGGAAACGTGCGTCCCACCATTGGGTGCAGAGGCGGCTCCGACGACAGGCGGGGGCATGGTTGCGAAAGGGTTAGTGCGAGGCGGAAGCCAAGTGTACAGAGAAAAGGTGAATGAGAGGTGGTGGGAATGGCGTTTGAAAGACCGTGGGCGTTTTGCTTCGCAGTTATCGAAGGGCCAGTGGACTAGGAACACGTGTGGGATAGTTACTTTAAGAGGAGTCCAGATCTCTTGTCTAATATTACGATATCTTATTATATCTAATAAATCTTAGCTATTTATTTACGTGAATTTTATGTAAGTCTCGAGTAAGGCCTATAAAATAAATAGCTAAAATTTTATGGAACAGAATAAGATAGAGTAATATTAGACAGAAGATCTTATCCCTTTAAAAGTTTTTGTTTTCACTATTTGGGGCAATACACTAAATTTTAATTTAAAGAATAAGAAGGTATTTTGGTTATTTACGAATGTTTCCAAATTTTGATGCTGTCGAATCCAGTCTCCAGAAATAAGGCTGCCAATTTGAAAGATGGGCAACAGATTTGAAGCATGTACCAACCACGGAAAACTGTAATTTAAATGGCACCGCCTAGTCCTAGTCCTGCCTATATTCTAACAGGCAGGCCTAACGTCTTTTTTGTCCTATCTTTCATTGCTTCTCCCTTTTTTTTTTTTTTTTTTACCATTTGGTATCTGACGCCGTGTGGATAACTGATTAATCCGAATTTGAGTCAGGTAAGACCATATAAGAGGCATTTTGAAGGAAAATCTTAATTATAAGAAGGTTTTTTAAGTAATTTATATTCAGAATAATACTCGTTTGAGTCAGGTAAATTTCTTGTGGGAGACAAAAATTTGACTCCAAATTTTAAACGACTGTATATATGAGGAGGTTTGAATTCACAATCTCACTTAAACTAGGGGAAAAAAAAGATTCTAACTGTTAAGAAGAGTCTTTTTATGTTAGCGTACGTTTTAAATGGAGAAGTTTATTCGTTATTCTTTAACTGCACATTAGATAATTCTTCAAATTGACACAATAATTTATAATTATTATAAGATAGGTAAAGTAGTTGGTTGATTTATATCTAGACGGGCCAAAACTTCGAATTAGAGTCTTGTACATGCTAAGTAAGATAATTTATTAAATTAAAATTTTAAGATAATGTAATATAATCCATGTTTTTTATGATACTAGTTAAATACGAGGGGATATTAAAAATCAATAGAGAATGATCCAATTGATTTGTATGCGAAAGAAGATTGAATTAAAAACTAATTATTGTTATGATATTTAACTTTCTATCTATTAATAATCTCACTTGTGTGTAAAAAAAAAAAAAAAGACTGGATCTATGAATCTTCCCTACTTGAAATGGGGTATCTGAGATTAACCCAAATTACAGCTTGGGGTATCTCCATCAAAATAAGTATAAGCTAATGGGTTCTTGCGTATTCAAAGCCTTACCAATATAATTACAAGGATCACATTACGTTACTAATTTGGCTAATTGAATGAGTTCCATTTCAATTCAACTTTCATTCTCAATGGCATATATAAATCATCTTCATTAGCAAGGGTACGTAGAATTGATTGCTTTTGGGAAGGGTATGTTAATTGAAAATAGAAACAAAACAGAAAAAGGAAAAGCCAACTTTTCTTTTCCTTAGCGAAATGGACCAACCAGCTCCGATCTATTTTGGTTCCATTAACACAAATATGCGTATTCCACCACCGAGAAGTCGAGTTGTGCGGGGTTAATCTTAGCTTAAGCAAGGTTGAGGCTCGACTCTGCTTGTATATGCAACAGTGTTAAATACCTACTAAACTGCCCTTTGGGATCCCACACGGCAAAATAATTTGAGTGTAGTAATGATTTAAAAGTGCCACCGACAATTCGGGCCTACCCAGATCACCTTGGAGGTTGACCCAAAAAAATTATTAAAAAAAATTAAGCTTACTGGCATTGCTGTTGTCTGCAGGAAAATGAAAAGCGGCCAACATAAGCCACTGCATGACTCTTCCTTTCTTTTTGGCCAGTAATAAACAGTTGAATGGAAGGAAAGATTGGACAACGAAGGAACCCTAGTAAAGGAATAAGCTACAGGTCAAATGGAATTGGATCACCCAACCACGAAGAAAGCAGAGATTTTTTAGTTCACTCTTCCTTTTCTCCGTGCAAAAAGTGCAGGTATCAAATACCACTCTGATTTGTATCCTCCCTGGTATTTGAGTCACTGTACAAAACTCATACTGCAATTCTGCAGAAGACTTGGTTGTCTCTGTTCATGCCACTTTAAGAACAATCTTCATAAATTCATAAACAAAGTAACTTATTGAAGCCGAAGGAAGTACCTGAATACATACAAAAGGTGATATCAGAGAAGAGAAATAGATCATCGTTACAATTCTGGAAGGGAAGTAGAACATCTTAGAAATCACGTAGTACATATTACCCCACGTGATACGGCACAGCAGTAATTTGAGAATGCAGTACTAAAACCAAGCTGTTAAGCATATTTGTCTCAGCAGGTGCACAAGACACTGATCTATAATGGAACGGGTGAATACGATCAAAGGATGTAAATCATGATCATAATCCTGATCAAATATGTAGTGACATGCTCCATAGCAGATTTCATACGTTAGTCCACAACAAACATGCTTTCCATCTACATACCTGCAGTAAGCTGGGAATTAGTCCTGCATAAAGGGCTGGAACTCCACCCTGCTCAACAATCTTGATAAATGTAGCAAATGCACTCATTTTAGTGGCCCGGACTTGCAATTGAAGCTGCCTTCTCACAACTTCAAATGGGTATGTAGCAGCTTCAGTACAAGCACCAGCAACAGCACCATAAAGCAATGTCCTAACTGGTCCCAGCTCTAGCTGGTCGAAAGCATTCAACTCATGCCCATATTGGTTCATATTTTGAATTCTTTTCCTGCCTTCGGGTGAATGTAGATATGCGGTTTTTAGGATATCATATACACCATAGAAAACTGCTCCTGAAGGTGCCATACTAATAAGAGAAGGTACCAACCCCTTGTAAAGGGAAAAGAATCCTTCAGTTTGAATCGTATGACGGAAAGCACCAATAACACCGCCCAAAGCTTCCCCCCCAAGGGCCACCATCTTTGTTCTGATCTGAAATAAAGTTAATACATTTTATCCTTTCAGAAATACACTAAAGAAGATCTCAAAACCTAAAAGGCTAAAAAATTGGTTAAATGTCTTCAAGGTGAGCAGAATGCATAGTACATGTTTTTTATTTCCAAGGAGGAAAAAGGTTCAATAAGACCTCCAAATAAGAAACTTTGCACATCCAAGAGACCTGACTCCCCATTTTCCCACAGATTGTCTTAGATTCAACCAGATATCTTTCTCTATTACAAGGATACCCTGATGAAGACTCTTATCTTATGTACTAATGACCATAGGGAAGATTATAAGAAAACCTACGAAACATAATTGCTAAGGTCTCATGCTGCAAAAAACCATACATTATATTGGAAGCAAGAATTGGACAACCCGATACAAGAAAGAAAGCCCATTCAGGTATGGCAAGTGTAGAATTGAAGCACTGTATACTTAATACATAACAGGTATATACAATCAGGTTTTGTCACACATTGCTTTTATCAGGTATAGATATATAAAGGAACATAGGTGAAGTTTCAACATACCGTGTCTAGTGGCAAACATAGAACCGTAGCTGTAATGCCAGCTGCTGCACCAGCAATAAACCGCTCAAAATTGGTGGTTTCTTCATTTCCAGAGAATCTTAGCAATTGCTTCCTGTATGTATCGTATGCACAAAAATTAACTGCTTTAAAAGGAGCAGTGCGGAGAATGTTTACAAAGTTCCCCTTCCAAAAGCCTTTCACGCCTTGAGTAGTTGCAATCCTCTTAACAAGCTCCAATATATTCCTTTGTTCTCCACGAACTATATATTCCAGCTTTAATCTCTCAAGTGGAGCAACAAAAGTTCTGCCGCAAATAAATTTGTTCAGTCAAGCACAAAAACATGTCCATGATCCTACCACACATGATTGTTCTCATAAAACTTTCACTGCCAGCATATATCAAAGAATCAAGAAGTTCTATTTATTGACTACAAGAACTTTGGAACTGATTTAGCAATGGACGCCAAACCCTTCGTACTATCATCAAAAGCAAGTGACTTTAAAAGTCTTCAGAAAAATCCAATACCTTGACACCATGGCAGCGATAGCTCCAGCCCACAGATGTTTTGTGGTGTTCATAGCACCGCTGCGTCCTCGCACCCGAACCCTCCATTTCTCTCTCGGCTTCGTAATAGAATTACCTTCTTCCACCACGGAGCTACTAACAACTCCGTTCTGTACCACACAAGCCCTCTGTTCTCGTTCAATTCCGTCGCTTGTCAAACTCATCGACAGAAAAACCACATTAACACCATTCCTCCCTCTCCCCCTTAAAACTGAGGGATTACGGGAAAAAACCGAACTTGAATCACTGACTGAACAACCTCTAGAAGAAACGTGCCTCATAAAGGAAGATGAGACAATGGGCTCCAGAAATATGCCACCGCAAGTGAATGAACTCGAATCGAATGAAAATGGAAAGTGGGGTTGGAGCTCTGGAGTTGAATTTCTCGACCAAAACTCGGATCCTGGCATTGTAAGCGCGTGGGAATTGGAGCAACCAGGAAGACGATTCTCACTCTTAGATTTGGAACTTGAACGATAGGAAGTTTGAGTGAAAATCACGGGATTCATAAGAAAATGAGGGATTCTGGTCCAGTGCGAGCTTTACTTCCATAGGACAATTACAGGGCAAACTTGGAGGATGATTTCGTTTGTCATATTTTCCCATTTGTTAGATATTTAGTTTGCTTTTAGTTTTAGGTCTTCTTTATTTTTCTTTTCTTTTCTTTTCATTTCTTTAAAATTAAATAATGCCCTCGTGTTTCGAACTTTGCACAAGTTCTCCGACAAAGTCGCCATACATACGCAATTAACAGTGACCAAACAGTAGGCAGGCAAACTTGAAGGAGTTTGGGCTCGGGTTTATATTCTAAGGTCCGTTCAGACTTCAGACTGAGCTGATTTCAAATAAAATTTTCCAAAATCCTGACCGTTGCAATCTCTACTAAAAAGACACACAGATAAAAAGTGGACATAGAGTCGTAGACCATCTTCTCAAGCTTAAACATTTTTGTCATTCGTTTATTTTTTGAAAGAACTTGGGTTGTTCGCTTCGTTCACACCTATAGGAAGGGTAATCGTTGTGCTGATTGGTTGGCCAATCATGCTTTTCAGTTGGATCCTAGGATTCATTTTTTCTCGACGCCTCCTTTGAGTTGTTCTTCCATTTGTATGAAGGACATTTGCGGGGTCTCCTTTTCGCGAATGTGTCCTATTTAGATTTTCTCTAGGGCTTTGCCCTCATTTTTTATCAAAAAAAACATTTTTTTTGTAGCTGGGGAGACCCTGCGTGCTCTTTTTTTTTTTGTAGATAGGGAAGGGAGATGCTAAGAACGAAGTAAGCCACAGACGAAGCATCAAGATCCAAACATTGGCGAAGACCAAGGATGGGGGTCTCCCAAACATACCAAGGATGATGTGAGCGTGCGCTATGTTTAGCTAAAAAGTCGACACAGTAGTTGCCTTCCCGAAGAGTATGAGCAACAGAACAAATCCATCCATGCCGCAACAAGTTCCGGATTTCGGCAATGACAAACTAGTATGCATGGGAAAGAGGGGAAGGTCCCATGATCAGCTTAACAGCATCTTGTGAGTCCGATTCGATAGCAACACGACGATAGCCCCGTTGCCAAGCAAGATCCAAGCCATTCCGAAGGGCTATCAATTCTGCAAGCAGGGGAGTTGTGATGCCAATGTATCCCGATAACCCCACTAGCCATTGGCCTGTATCGTCACAGAGGAGTCCACCAAAGCCAGCCGTCCTCGGATTGCCCGACGAGCAACCATCCACATTTAGCTTGACAAATCCTGGGGATGGAGCCTGCCATGCTATCCACTGGGGCGACTGTTGGGGACAATCCGAAGTGAAATAGTGAGTACAATCATCAAAGAGCCACAAGAACCGTCGGATTTGGCCTTCAATCCACAGAACCTCATGGTGCAAAACCTCATTATGTTGGGTATTCCATATTATCCACGCCACTAAGAGAAATCTCAGCACATGGGAAAAAGAGTGGGAAGCGGCAAAAACCTGCGAGTGTAGCCATTCATCAAGAGCAGAATGGAAGAAAGAATCATCAATCGGACCAAGGATGGAGAGCCAAACCGCTCTAGCCCAAAGGCAATCCCACAACACATGAGTTTGAGTTTCCCACCCCTGGCCACATCGGGAAAAAGAGGGGCATGGAGCGATGCCATGCTGATAGCACAGTGCGTTAATGGGTAGAAGGGACCATCTAACTTGTCAGAGAAAGAAGCGGAGAGGCAATTTCCATATTTTCGACCACTGCTTGGAAGGATCTGGAGGAGAAGGTAAGCGAGTAAGAAACTCATATCCAGATTTCACGGTGTACTGCCCAGATGGTGATTCACCCCAAATAAGCGAGTCCGCTGCCAGAGGTGACCGAGAGATGGGAACTGCAGCGATTCATTGACGCACGATCGACAATAAATGAGTCCGTAGGCGTGAGAGGTCCCAATGGCGATTGTCAGTGAGAACGTCCCCCACCATTAACAAAGTGTCATATCCCTCTACATGGTTGACCTGAGTACAGAGTGGATACTCCCCAACCCACCTATCAGTCCAAAACGATATGGAAGCTCCGTTCCCCACCCACCAGCTGAAGCCATCACACAAGTAGGGGACTGATTTGCAAATGGCTTTCCAGCCAAAAGAAGCGGTGGGTGGAGCCGTACTCGACAGAACTGAGGCATGCCGAAGGTACTTACTACGCAACACCTCAACCCAGAGTTTCCGACTGTTTTGTGTAAGTTCCCACACCAGCTTACCCATCATTGCAATATTAGCATCTCGGGCCATACGAAGACCCAAGCCACCCGCAGACTTATGACTACAAACAGTTTCCCAACGCAATAGAGGGATACCCTTACCAAAAACGATTTTCTACACAAAGTCACGACTAGCGCGATCAAGGAGCTCACAAACCCCGGTAGGGAACCAGTATGTCTGCATCGTGTAGAGAGGGATAGTGGCGAGAGTGGATTGCGCCAAAGTAACGCGTCCAGCTTTATTAAGGAGTTTTGCCTTCCAACCTTGCAGGCGGCCATGGATCCGATCAACAACCGCCTTAAAGTCCCCCTTTCTATTGGTACCAACTAGAGGGACCCCAAGGTAGTTACCCAAATCAGGAGTGAATGACAACTAGAAATGGAGACGCAAGCGGTCCTTATGGCAGCGAGGAGCATGGGGCGATAGGAACGTCTTGGATTTCTGGTCATTGAGTATCATACCAGAGCATGAACAAAATTGTTGTATGGTCTCCAAAACCACCCTACATCCGTGGATAGAAGCCTGAGAAAATAACAGAACATCGTCAGCAAAAAGTAAATGAGAAAGGAGGGGCCCATTACCTGAAACCTTGATGGCCTTCCAGGCCCCCATCCGGACACGATCTGAGATGAGCATAGAAAGCTTTTCCATGCATAGGACAAATAAGAACGGGGATAGAGGATCCCCTTGGCGTAAGCCTCGCCGAAGAGTGATCGTCGGAAGACAGGACCCATTCCACAGGACGAAGAGACTAGTCGAGGAAACACAAGACCTAATGAGGGAAATGAAAGGCGTGGGAAAACCAAAGTCTACCAGGGACTGTCGTAGAAAATGCCAATCAATTCGATCGTAGGCTTTATTCAAATCAATCTTCATGGCCAAGTAGTCGTCCTTACGCTTGGACTTCCTGATACTGTGGAGAATTTCTTTGGCCAGAATGATGTGTTCAGACATAGTGCACCCCGGATTGAACGCACCCTGCATCGAAAGCATGATGTCCGCCAAAAGCGGACGGAGGCGTTGGACAATAACTTTGGAAAGGATCTTATAGCAAACGTTACATATACTGATAGGACTGAAGTGCGCCATGGATGAAGGGTGACCTTCTTTAGGAATAAGGGTCACCAGAGTTGCATTGATTTCAGGGGAGCAAATGCCAGAAATGAAGGCATTCTAAACCATGGAGACAACGTTGTCCCTAATGATAGGCCAAAACTTGGTGTAAAAAATAGGTTGAAAGCCGTCAGGCCCAGGTGCCTTGTAGGGGCTCATGGATTGAAGTGCAGAATACACTTCTTCCCTGGTAACAGGGGCCAAAAGGGGGAGGGCATCAGTCTGAGAAAGCTTAGTGCGGGCTTGAATATAAGGGAAAGGCATGGATATGTCCACGACTTTGCAGAAAAGGTCACTGAAATAACGTAGAGCCTTTGAATGAAGCTCATCTTGGTTGGTTATCTAAGAGCCATCCGGGCCACGCAGACACTCTACCTGGTTACGTTGACGACGACTGATAGTCATCGCATGGAAGAATTTAGTATTGCGGTCTCCATACCGCAACCAATTAATACGAGACTTCTGGGACCAGTAGACTTCTTCTTCTCGAAGGATGTTATTATACTCAGAGATAAGGTCCTGTTCCAGTTGCAAAAGGGAGTCGTCGTGATGAGAGGCTAAAAGTTTTTGGAGGCCGCCAAGGCGGGCAAGGATGCGACGCTTCCGATGAAAGATATTGCAAAAAATTTCCTTATTAAACACGAGAGCCACCTCCTATACCGAGGCAAGGGTCGTAGCAAGGGAAGCGTGGGGTTTGGACCAAGCTGTCTGCATTACCGAGAGGAACTCCAGATGTATAGTCCAAGCCGCTTGGAACCGGAAAGGGCAGGTGGAAATCGGGGGAATGAATCCAAACAACTGCAACATGATCGGCTGGTGGTCCGAGTGTGTACGGGGGAGATGGTGGATCGAAGCGGCGGGAAAGAGGATCCTCCAGGCGATGTTACAGTAAACTCTGTCAAGTCGGACAAAAGTAGAGATAGCACCACTGCACTTCTGCCGGAAAGTGAAAGGAGAGTCGTGATATCCTAAATCCATAAGGGAACATTCATCCAGATGATGTTGGAAGCGACGAGTCCGCTGCAGAGAATAGGAGCCACACTTTTTTTCGGTAACGGAGGCGTAGTCATTAAAATCCCTAATCATGACCCAAGGCAAATCAGTGATAGCATGTATACGCTTGATTTCACGCCAAAAACATTCACGACTAGAAGGGCGAGGGCTGGCATAGACGACGGTCAGAAACCAAACCTTGTGCTGGGAATCCCGAACGAGACAGTGAATGAATTGTCTGTGAGAAACTAAAACTTCAATCATAGAAACGTACGCATGCCACATGCGCCATATGCATCCCGAGAAACTAGTGGCTTCCACACGGACAACGTTCGAAAACCCGAGAGAGCTGGAGATCCGGTCAGACCGGAGGCCCGATATGTGCGTTTCCACCAGGATTAGGATGTCCAAATTATGACGGAGATGAAGATCTTTGACGCAAGAAGGAAACCGAGCATTAGCTGCCCCACGGCAATTCCACGATAATATGTTCAGACTCTTAATCATAAATAATAAAAAAGCATGAAGGGGGAGCGCGACCGACATTAGCAGGCGAGGCTGCTAGGGACCATATCAACATCGACATCTTCCCCATCCACATGTATCGGATCGGAAGGAATAGCATTAGTCTCCAGAGCTAAGCTCAAAGGGACACCAGACGCGCAGGGACGAGGCTCATCAGTTCCCGTGTCTGGGGGGTCAGGGCCCTGCAAGACGTGGACACGTAGCAAAGGTGACCTATCATGAAGGATAGCCGTGGACTGAGAGGGGGGAATAGAGTTTTGAAAGGCTTGACGAAACTGAGAGGCAACTTGTTGAACAAGAGACGGATCTATGGGTGGTTCGGGTGAAGGGGCTGGGCTGGGATCCCGAACAAGTGTGGAGGAAGTCGAGGGTGGGATAGGACCGTGGGCCCTAGTAGGAGGGCTAGATGGGCGCCCTGAATCACCAGTTCCATTGACGGTGGGCTGGCCCGTCAGAGGAAACGATGGGGTTAGCGGGAGACTATTGGAGGAGCCCGGACCCTGCAGCCGGATAGGGCGTGGGAGTCGCTCGTGTCTTCTAGAAGATGTGCCACCCTTAGTAATTTCACTCATACTTCCCACTCCAAACAAAAATTCTAGAGTTAGTTCCTTATCCCGACCCTCGATCGTTCCACTATTCCCTACGTCAGTACCAAATGTGGTCGTAGAGAGGACAGAGTAACGGTTGGAACGCTGACGTTGACTAGAAGGAGAAGCGGTAGCGCGCATGGACCTTGAAGAGCGCGAGGGTCTTTTCACAACAACCATCCAGGAGCCAACCCCCAGGGCGTCTCCTGTGCTGTCAGTGTCAGTGGTCACATTTGGAGGAGGAGTCAAATCTGCAGTCATCGGGGTAGGCTCTCCCATCGGAATGACCGGAGCCCCGGCCACAAGAGGCGCAGTAGTAAATGGAAGAGGAGAGCACCGGCTGTCTCTATGCCCAAATTTTCCACAGGTAAAGCAAATAGTATGAAGGCCTTCATATTCCACAAGATGTGTACTGCCATTGATGACAATTTGGCCGACTAAAGGCTTATCCAGATCAACTTCCACACAAATTCAAGCGAAGCGTCCACGATTAGCCAAGGTAGTGTTCCTATCAACTTTAATCGGGCGTCCGAGCCCGGTGATAAGGGCAAGAAGTAGATCCTCATCGTAGTATTAGATAGAGACATTGGGCAGGCGAGCCCATACGAGAGTAGAGTCAACGACAGCATGCATCGCAGAGAAACCTGGGTACCACAGGCGAACAGTTAAATAGTGGTCAAAGATCATCCAGGGGCCCTTGTCCAGAGCATTAGCAAAATCATTCCGATGATCAAATTTAACCAGGAAATGATCAAATCCTAAGTCCAGGACATCAAAGTCGCCTGCAGGTTTCCAAAGTTGTTCGATTTTAGCATAAAGGATCTTGAAGGAAATGGAACGACCTAACAACTTGACGACAACCGATTGCTGCCGCGAGGCTTCAAGGGATTCCATGTACGTTCGATCCATGTGGAATATAGGAAACTGCTTATTCCCCCCTTATATTCCCTAGTGACAATCCCGAATTCGATGAGATTCACAGGGACACGTTTGGTAGCCTTATAAGCAGCGGCCTTGTTGCGTTCCCGACAAAGGACCTTGTCCTTCCAAGACACAGATTTAGAAACACTGCCAGTAGTAGGATCTGCGAGGGTAGGAGAAAGCCTTGGAGTGACCGTGACGGGGGGAGGATCTGGTGGCTTAGTGCGTTTGTTGGGGCGTGGATCAGAGGAGGGGATTCGTTCGCGAGGAGCCATGCATACGAGACCCTGCGTGCTCTAGGTTTTGGACTTGAAACCTATATAACACGAGGACCTATCACGGTTCAAGTTAGTTAAAATTGTTTTCTCAATTTGGCATGCTCCACGTATTTGTTTTCCACAAGTTCATTATGCTTTAATGTTAAGCTTTCCCTGTTCTGCATGGACATGGTAGCACTCGCTCTCGATCTTCTAGTTATCTTTCTCGTAATGTTGAATTATCAGTTGTATTAGGATCTACTGTCTAGCACTTTTATTCTTTATGCTTCTAACATCTCTTTATCATCTGCTGATCGATTTAAGGTTTCTTTTTTGGAGGAAGCATATATATCTTTATTGATCATATTCACCAAGATTTATTACCTAATATTGAGTAATGATCTACTTCAATTTATTTCGAAGTTCTTGTCATGCTGGATGGAGTCCACTTTGACTTTAGTAAATTACCATTTATATAAATATCTTGAGCATATAAAAGGGTAGACATGTATAATTTTTACCTTCCATCTGTTAGACATCTAAGTCCAGACTGTAGGTTCCTGTGAGTGTTAGCGAGTCTTGGCCAATATTTGGCATGCAGGTCGGCACGAGGAAGGCATGTTGACTAGGGAATAAGGTGAAATCTTGCAAATTGGCGAACAAAACCCGAAGAACTTGCAAAGTAGGCTAGGGATATAGGAAATATCGGCGAAGATGTCGAGAGTAGGCAAGATTCAATATGCATGGGCACGCGTAGGTGCACATTGACGAAAATTTTTGACAAGACATGAGATTTGGATGTGAGGTTGCACGGAATTAACAAACTAAGTCATGTGAGACTCGATAGTGAGCAAGAATGCACAAAGGCATGCAAGATCTTGCGAGGATGTGCGAAGGCATGTGAGTGAGGAAATGCGCATAAGCACTTGACTTCAGCAAGGCAGGTTAAAAGCATATAAAATATACGAGATTTTATATTAACTTGGATTGCGAATTGTACTTAGTCATGGCGCGACAAGATTACACCATGACTGAGTTTGATCATGGAAGATGGACATCTTCATAGACGTGTATTGATGGACCTATGTGTGGATGCTTTGGTGATTTGAAAAATACATTTGGGAGTTAACTAGGAGATCATCTCCAACCACTCTTCTCATTATAATGGCCGGATAGTTTGTTTATATAACTGTGTTCTTCTGGAAATTCAACTTCTGGACTCTTCTGACCAACTTATACATCTTCACTATCATTTAAGGATTTCAGATAAGAGGTTTTTTCTTCCTATCATTTATGCCTCTAATTTTTGGGTTTCAACAACAGAACCTATAGTCGGATACAACATACTGTGGATAAACTTTGGTTGGTTGTTGGAGACTTTAACTGTTCTCTCTCTTTAACTAAAATTGAAGGGGGAGATTATTTAATAATGGTTTAATGAAGGAACTCTCCTATTTCCTTTCCACGATGGATTTGGTGGATTTGAAGGCCTCAAGTCAGAGTTTAACTTGGTCAAATAATTAACAGGGAGATTTTCTCGTTCGGAAAAAGCTGGATCGAGCTTTTGTTAATTCGACTTGGTTAGGCCATTTCTCCCACTTATATGTGTATTTTTGGGACAATCTCCTCTCTGGTCACTCCTTTATGTTTATCCAAAGATTGGAAGAGAGCCCAAGACCTGCTACCCCATTTCAGTTCTTCAATAGGCTCACTGAGATGGAGGGGTTTAGTGACTTGGTGGATAGGTGTTGGTCAATTGATGTGGTTGGTTGCAAATCACTTCAATTAATGCAAAAATTGAAGAAGGTGACAGTTGAACTGAAAAGTTTCCTATCTTGGTGGTATCTGGATACAACTAACTTAAGGGAGAGACACTTGACAGCTCAAGACGCTTGCTACCACAATCCCCATGACGTTTTCATCCGTATTACAAAAAGCTACTGCCTCCTCAATTACATGAAAGCTCTACAGCTTCAAAAATCCATTCTTCACCAAAAGGTCCAGTTAAACTGGCTTAAGTAAAAGGATACCAATTCTAAGTTTTTCCATGCTTCCCTACTGGCTTGTCGAAATACCAATACAATATCCATCCTTAGGGATAAGGCCACACTTACTCTTCTCGATCCCAATTGCAAGAGTTGGCTCGGACACCTTTTACATAATTGATGGGTGAAGATTCCTCTTCCTTGCTAAGTCTTAATACGATCACTTTAATGGAGGCTTCAGTTGAACCTAGCATTTTCGAAGAACTGATACAGCCTGTTATTCGTGAGGATGTCAAACAAGTCCTTTTTAGTATGAAACCCTCCAAAACACCTGGTCCTAACAGTTTTACTGCTTTATTCTTCTAAAGGACTTGGGATATCACTGGTGAGCTAGTTTCTTCTATGGTGTTGGAATTCTTTAAATCTGGGAAGATGTTTAAGGAGTTAACCCATACATATATTTGCTTAGTTCCTAAAAAGCAACACCCTCAAAATGTCTGATTTTAGACCGATTTCTTACTGTAATACCATATATAAAATCATTTATAAGTTCTTAGCAGAGAGGCTAAAAGTGGGCATCACCAACATCATCAATCCAACACAAGGAGCTTTCATCCGGGGGAGAAACATTGGGGATAACATCCTCTTCTTACAGGAGTTATTAAAAGAGTACAACTCAGGCAAACATCTCCGAAGTTGTCTAATTAAGGTCGACTTCTTCAAGGCTTTTGATACAGTTAGTTGACAATTCATTTACTTATACCTTGAAGTTATTAAGCTACCGCCTCAGTTTATTAATTAGATTATGGCTTGTATCCGAACTCCTTCTTTGAGTATTCTTATCAATGGGATCCCATTCAAACCGATCCAGATCGCTAAGGGTATTTGACAAGGGGTCTCTCTATCACTTTTTCTCTTCTTTTTGGTTATGGAAGAGTTCTCTAGGTTGATTACTAAGTTAATTGACTGCAACAATAGGTTCCGATATCACTTCAAATGGACACCCTCAAGCTTACTCATCTTATCTATGCTGATGATCCCTTGCTTCTTGGTAGCATTGACACTCACTCTCTTTCTATGATCAAGCATGCCTTGATGTTATTTGTGGATTAATTTTAGCTCCATCTTAACTCAGAAAAAAGTTGTGTGCATATCTCAGCTGATGTGCGTAATCCGGACCTCATTTGTCAGACTATGGGGTTGAATTCTTACCCTAGCATATACTATTATTTGGGAGTCCCCATCTCCTCTTCTAATCCATCTTGGTTGAAGTGTCTACCTCTGTTGGAAAAAAGTTACAAAAAGGGTGCAAGCTTGGCAAAACAGGTTCCTACCTTATGCTGCTAGACTTACTTTGATTATTTTTGTCTTGAGTAGCTTGCATTTATATTGGGTAGCCCATATAGCTTTACCTAAGGGAGTCCTAAAGGATATAGACAGAATCCTAAAAGCCTTTCTTTGGTCTGGGAGTTCTAACAAAGCTATGCTAAATTTAAATGAAGTGAGGTGGTAATCCCTAAGGTGTTTGGGTATTAAGTCTATTGACTCCACTCAAAAAGTCTTAATATGTCAGAAACTTTGGAGGTTGTATACTGATCATAATGCATTATGGGTTAAATGACTTCATGAGTACCACTTTACAATGGTAACTTCTAGTAAGTTGGCATAAGGAAGGAATTTTCTTGAATTCTGATCCAAATGTTGCATATGCATGACATAATTTATCCTTACATTAAGCACCAGGTCGGTAATGGAAGTCGGACCTAGTTTTGGTTTGACAACTGGCTAAACTATAGACCACTTATTTTGCATCCTCGTATTCGGCATTTGAGTAATAGAATTCCTTTGAACCTGAGGTTCTCTTCCCTTCTTTGTAATGGTCAATGGTAGGATAGTTTCAAGGTTTCAATACTCTGGCCCCCATTTTACCTTCTATTCCTAATGTGTTAAGGGGTGTGATACAATCATATTTTATATATTTTTAAAACTTTATATTTATCATCTTGCATGTGTTTTATGGATATTTATGGCCTTTTCATCATGTTTTATAATTATTAAAGCTTTAGACACATAAAATACAAAAAATCCTTAATAGGTTGAAATTAACACTGTTTTTCAATTTCTAGCAGATTTGACCTTTGGATCTTTGCATATTTTTATCTTATGATCGGGTTATTAGAAAATTCTAAGATTTGGCAGGAATAATCTTGACTCATTGAAGAATGTTTCCACCAAGTTTTAGAATTTTTGAAGCTGTCAGTTAAGAGCAGTAAATTTGTGAAAAAAGAGGACCAGAGTTGGGCAGAGCAAATTAAAGGCAACAATTAAATGGGCGTGAATTCAACAGTAATGAAGGGCGTGAATCAGCTACAAGGACGTACATCACTAAAGGAGATGACCAAGGTAGCTTCAACAGGTGGACCAATCAAAAGAAGGATAGCTGGAGCTTATTTAATTACAAGAAAAGAAAACGTTTTGGATGAATGAGCACGCAACAGCTGGGCGTGAATGAGTAGAATAGCATAAGAGGCAGCTAGAGAAGTGGCGCTGGAAGTTGAAGACAAAAATAGCTGTAGAACTGATAAATAAAGAGGAGACGCTAGCATTCAGTGAAGAAAAGCAACGTTAAAGCAAAGAGGGATGAAGAATGAATTAAGAGGGGTTGATGTGAGTGACCCTTAATTGTCACATCACACTACTACACAGCAAAGAGCAAGATGGCATCTTGCTATTCATGCATAGCCAAGGAGTCACGCAAATCACGCAAGTGGAGCATGCACAAGCCAAAAGGATTTAATTGATAAGTGACCCTTAATTGTCTTGTCACAAAACAACAAACACGCATAAGAAAAGAGAGCAATCGTGGCATCAATTAGGGGCAACAATTAAGGGAACAAAATTAAGAGTGAGTCAGTTGGCGTGAAATAGAGAGGATTTGCGGCACTTGGAGCATGGGAAAAATAAGAGGCTGGACGTAGAGAAGAGCCAAAAAGGAAAACAAGGGAGTCGGCGAAAAGACTGAGTCACACCGCAAACAAAGAAAAAATCAACGCACAAGAGATAAAATAGAGAAGCAGTGAGTGAAATAAATCAAGAGCAACACACAATCACGCAAAAGGGAGGAGAGCTGGCGTCATTTTTGAGGCAGCAATACAGGCACAAGCAAATCAATAGAAGACGTGGACAGCTGTGAGAGAGGACAAGCAAGTGGATCAAGCATGTAAATTGTCCCCTCAATTAGAAGCCAACGCAGTGTTGAAAGGAGCAACAAAAGGAGGGGGAATGATTTTTAAGCTGGTGGATTTTAAAGAAGGAGGGAACTTTTGGGAAGCAGCTGAAAAATAAAAAAAGAAGATGTGGAGCTTAGAAGGTGGGACCGAATCAAGCATCAACGTGAAGGAATGAGGGACCAGAATTATTCCAGCAATTGAAGAAGAAGCAATAGAGCTGGAGGCAAAAATTGAAGAGCAACATCACCATTTGTTCTTCCATTCCTTCTATTTATTTCTTAATCATAATGCTTGCTTTTATTATTTTCATTGCTGCTATTATTATTATGAGTAACTAATCCTTTCATTCTAGGATTTTAACGGAACCCTTGATGTAATCTCGGTTAATTGGTATTT
>JANTPM010000150.1:35199-57225 GCA_025434745.1 Erythroxylum divaricatum | reverse complement strand
GGGAGAAGTGTGGGTTGGACTTGGACACGATGAGTAGCTATGAGGATGTGACTGGAGATAGCAAAGACCATACACAACGACATAGCCACGATAATGGGAATGTGACTCTCAAGGATGATGTCGATGCCTCCTACGTTTTCGTTTGTGGCGAAGACACGGTTCCTGCCCATTCTCTTCACACCACTGATCTCAACGCCAATTTTTCTTCTCCAGAGACTGCTGATAACGAGGTTGCTTCCCTTAACAAAGACGCTACACAAGAGTTGAGCGTGACAACTGTCGTAGTTAAATCTGTGCCGCGTGAACTTGATCATCAAGGAGATGCTGAGGTGGATTCAGCTGTAGATTGCCAATTTAATGATTCTCTTGCTGCTAAAGGTGATCCTGAACCGGAATTAATGCTTCTCAGTAGTCTAAGCGAGTCCCATCAGATTGAGGCAGATACTGTCCTGCCGATTCTGGAAATTGGAGAACCTTGCAAATCTCACCAATCTGCTACCCATGTTACTGAACCAGATAGAGATCAGATTGTTGAGGGGGATACAAGTTTAGGTTCAGCCACGGATGAAAAAGATGTCCGAATCCAAGATTCTGATGCTGTATCTACTGAGGCGGTTAGTAGTCAACCTGATTTTGATCATGACAAGGAGCATAGGGAATTACCAGGTGAGTCCCCTGTGGAACGGCCCCAAAAGGCAAGCATGACTATCTCACAAGAGAATTTCCAAACGACTCCCTTTCCACAGATTGTTGATGTCAAAGAACCAGACGCATCACGTAATTGTGAAGCTAGCTTGCCTTCGGCTCCTGCTCAAGATAGCGGTACAGGTGGTGGAAATGTTTCTGACTTGGTTGATGCCCATCATGACGTTAAAAAAACCAGCTCTAATAATGATGCCGAAACTTTCTCGATCCGTGATTCAGAAAATGGTAGTTGCTTTTTAATTGCCAGTGGTGAAGATGCAAGACGAGAAGCAACAAATGGTAGCTCCGTGTTTCGTGCCAACCCAAACACGGAAGAAATATGCCTGCATGATTTGCCCCGCACCTCCGAATTTTCTACTTATCAGTATGACAAGAGCTTTCCGAATGCAAGCGGTCATGATGATGTGAGACAAGACTCAACTGTTGACATCTCTGCTGATGTCCTAACATCAGAAAAGAAGATAGATAATGAGCCTATTGATTATGAAGAAATAGAAACTCCACCCACAAATCAGGCCGTTGGTTACTCTTTTTTTGATAATCAAGCCACAGCTGAACAAAATAAGCCTTCTGAAAGTGCTGCAACTTTTCCATCCTCTGACATTGGCAAGAATGTACCTGCTGAAAGCTGTGAAAGCATCAAGGTTGCCTCTCTAGATAATATGGTAATGGAGCCAAATGTCGGAACTAAGGATCCAGATCCCAATTCTGATGCAGATGTAGAAGCTGTGAC
This sequence comes from Erythroxylum divaricatum, assembly GCA_025434745.1. Lineage (NCBI taxonomy): Eukaryota > Viridiplantae > Streptophyta > Magnoliopsida > Malpighiales > Erythroxylaceae > Erythroxylum > Erythroxylum divaricatum. The sequence goes on along the minus strand of JANTPM010000150.1, from coordinate 55,787 downwards.
AACAAAGATTGAGGCTGAGCAATTAGGTGCGAGTTCTACTGGAACTACTGATTCCATAATTGCTAATGATAAAAAAGGAGTAATGGCAGAGGATTGCCCTGTTGTGGGTGATAAAGCACCAAATTGCATGGCTTTCTATGGGAAAACTGAAACTGAGACTGGTCACATGTCCACTGAATCTGACGAAGAAGTCTCTGCTGATGCTAGCAGTAAGGGTACCAAGGAATCTGAAGTTTTAAAGGTCTCTGAGAGTTCTGTCAATCCTAAGTTCTCGGTTTGCCCCCTAGACGGTGAGAACTGTATCAAATCAGTTGAAAGTGAAGCCAACTTGTCATCTTGTCCTGCTACTGTGGAACTGGAATCAGAAGTTAAATTTGTATCAATGGCAGATTATAATCATATAACTGCAAGCAAGGTTCACAATGATTTGGTCTTAAATAGTGAAAGGGCACTAAATTGCACTGAAGAAGAAAATGGAGGAGAATTATCTGATAGAGTCAATGGTGATGAAGAACAGTGTCAGCAAGAAGAGGGCGTTAATGAGAGTGAAGGATATCAAAACTCTGTATGTTCCCAAGAATGTGCTATAAATGATACTTCTGATGGGAATACTGCAGTTGCTGAAGTTGGCAAAAGGCCATTCTATTACATGATCAGGGTTCCAAGATCAGATGACCTGGATTTGAAAGAACAGATAAAAATAGCTGAGTCTGAAGTTGATGTGAAAACAAAAAGTCGGGATGCTATTCGAGCAGATATCCAAGCAAAACGGGTATGAAACCTTCTCCTGATGCTCTACTATGCATCTGGGTGTTATGTTTCTTCGTTCTTTCTCTTATTTTACATGTGATTTATGAAAGACTCCTGATTAGGCAACTAGCAAGGGGTATAGTGATAGTTTGGCTGCTGTCTTACAACAAGAGAAAGCTGCACGGATTTTGCTCAAGGGAAAACGTAAAGAAATAGATACTCTTCAATCTGTTATCAACAGAGTGAACAGCGCTCTTTCCATTGAGGATATTGATGGCAGGGTACAAAGTTTTTTACTTTTATTTGTTTCCAACGTGTAAGGCACGAGTTAACTGTAATTTGATGGATGCTTGAAAACCTATGCTTTAATTTCCTCCTTGTTTGAAGTTAATTTATGGCTTGCAAGCAGATTCGTAACATGGAGCACATGATACAACACGAGACTCTACCTTTGAAGGATGAAAAGAAATTTATTCGTGAAATCAAGCAATTGAAGCAGCTACGCGAGCAGATTGCATCTAATATGGGTACCAGGGACGAAGTTGAGCAGGCTATCAATCAGAAAGATCAAATTGAGGAGCGCTTGAATGTAACATTTTACTAGTTGTCTGCATTGCGTTAGTTTCTCTTGCCTGTGGTTCTGGTTGTTTTCTTGTGTTTGATATTTGGGTGCTGTTTTGGATATCGAACTATTAAAATACAGCTATCTCTTGTATTCTCACATGCTAATGACGTTCGTGGATGATTATTCCAATTTCACCTCCCCATTATAACTGATAATACAGAACAGTTTTTCTTGTGTGTTTTTTCATTTCAGTTTTCGATTGCTAGCTTTTTGAGATTTGATATCTCTTATATTTCATGGTGATTCCATTTTCATCCTCAGCCCATAATAGTCCGCTGTTTTCTTTATATGTTTATTTCAGTTTTACGTAGTTTACTTTTGAGATCTGATTATTCTTTTCCTTTATCTAGATTTTGAGAAAACAAGTAGACTCGCTTAGAAAGAACCTTTTCAAAGCTGAAGCAGCTACCAGAGCCGCTAATAAGAAAGATGTAGACGAATATAATCAGCTAACAGAATTGCATGCTCAGTTTAGAGCTGCAGATGTCAAACGGCAAGAGGCATATGCACAATTGAGGAGTCTGAAGAAACAGTTATATGAGAAGGTGCTGAGTCATTTTGTCATGCAATGTTAGGTTTTTTCCATTGACTGTATCACAAACTTCTGACAGCAAAGGCATGTTATTGTGGCAACACAAAAGGATTCCGTCAGAACTGTTAAATATTGAACATTCTGGTTTAACTTTGAGATTTAGTTCTGGAGAAAGGTTGAATTATTGCACGTACAAAATGTTAAAATAACGAATATTTTCGTGGAGCTTGCAGAATAAATTTTTTTGGAAATACAACGATGATGCAACGGCAGCTAATGACTTGGCGTTCAAGGGACGGAAAGAGGAACTACAACGACACTGTATAAACCAAGTATGGTGCAAATGCAGTTCTTGAAGACCTTGAATTTTGCAAATTACCTTTGGTTTTGCACTAACAGAGCTTTGATTTAGGTGGAAACGTTTATGGAACTCTGGAACAAGAATGACGAGTTTCGCAAGGAGTATGTAAGGTGCAATTTGAGGAGCACGGTTAGGAGACTGCAGACATTGGATGGTCGTTCACTTCGCCCTGATGAGGAACCACCTGTAATTCCTAATAACCATACTGAAAGGTTGTCTCGCAACGTGACACTGATTTCCACAGTTCAAGAAGAAAAACCAGTTCAAGCTGTGGAGAAAGAAGAAACGGGTCACAAGTCAATGACAGAATTTAGGGGCCAAAAGAATCAAACAGCTAAAAGTAAAAACCTTGATAAATCAGCTGTTACTGAGAATACATTGGCAACTGGTTCTGGAAGGAATGAAAACGAAGAGGCGGGAAAAGCGGAGGACCCTAAGAAATTAAATGAGGAAGAAGAGCTGGCTAGGAAGGAAGGTGAACTCAGAAAAGCCGAGGAAGAAGCCAGGCTGCATGAGCAAAGGAGACTGGAGCAGATAGCCAAGCATAAAGAGGCAATGGGAAGGAATGTAAGAAAAGCTGAAAGGAACCAAGCCAGGGCAATGGCAAAAGCGCAGAAGGAAGCTGAAGAAAGAGAAAGAGTAAGTTCCACCAAGATGATTATGATATAACAAATGTAGATATTGGCTATTACTGTATCTTATTTTAGGTCAGTAAAGTAATCGTCACTCTTTTCATATATGTTTTCCAGAAAAGGGAGAAGAGGGCAATGAAGAAGGCAAGTAATAAGCAGCCAGCAGTTGCACCAGCAGAGGATCAAATTCCAAAGGGTAGGAATGAGGGAGAATCTGCTCCAACGGCAGAAACTCAAACTCCAGTTGAGGCGGAGGAGTTTGAAACAAGAGAGAAGTCTGTGGCGGCAAGAAAGAGGGCATCTCATTCTGAGTTCGTAAGACAGACGAAAGCGAAAAGCAGGCCTCTGCCACCCCCCAATGGAAGTAAGAGGAGGATGAAGACATGGATGTGGGCCCTTCTGATATCGCTGGTTGCTTTGGGCTTGTTTCTGATGGGAGACAGTAAGCTTTCTGTTGATTTTGGGCTACTAAGATTCGGTTTCTAAATTAACGTGCTTAATAAATAATAGTTAAAATAGTTTTGGACTTTGAAGGGCTGGGCTTGGCATGATGCTGATGGATTATCGTATAGACAAAATTCTTTTGTTCTAATTTTGCACATATTCTTTGACACATAACATACCACTTAGATTTCTTTGGTAACATGTGTCGTGTGTTCTATCAGATGTTATTCTTCATTTCCGTGTCGGATTATATATATATATCAACAAAGGGGTGCGCAGCTTGTAGTACTGTATAAACATGTCAAGGTGTGGACTACAAACTTTGGCAAAAAGGGTTGCGGTATGAGCATTGCATTGCGTTGCGGCACGGCACCGATAGTAACTGATTAACTGGCGTTGCACATATAGATAGCCAGCACAATTATTGCGGGAGAGAGAGAGAGAGAGACAGAGTCAAGACAAGATGACTGTGAAGTCAAAGAATCCGACCAAATGCATCGAATTCGTACTAGGAAGGGAATAGGAAATAGTAAAGACAGCGGGTTCCCACGCCCCTAACAGATACGCTTAGTTCGGACGATGAAAACCACCTAACTTTCTCCTCTCTTCATAATTTTAACGAATTTGCTTCCCCATCTCCACTAGTTCTAATACAAGAATTTGGTTGACATTATACAACTCACATGTGAGGAAGCACTATCTTCATGTCAGTTATATTTGTAAACATCTTTTACTGCTTCGTCTCCTCAAATGTACGGACTGACAATGAATATAAGCGGTGAACAGTACACGACGCGACATGTAGTATTTACTATTTCAACGTTGGAGTTGACTAAGAGGCAGGCAATATACAATCGGCATTGGCCGTTGTCTGTTCTGCATCCTATTCCTGTGAAATATTTCCCTTCGTCTTTTGTAATTAATTAGTTCAACAAAAAAGAATGCCAATAAAATACAAAGTCTGGGACTGGGAGGGAACAGTCTCTCATGTTCGTTGGACTGGTGGGCGGCCAAAATTCTAGATTCAATTTACGGTTTCTGCCAAAATTGTCAAGCACTCCCAACGGTCTCTCATGTTCAGTCAGTTCTGGCAAAATATACGACTTTGACTCAACCGCGAAAACAAGAGATACTGAGATTGGGGTAGTAGTAAACGAAAGCTTTGTCTGTTCTTTTGTGCTCAGCTGCTTCTTCTGGCATGTGAATTGTCAGTTTGAGATGGTATGGATTTTCATTTTATTCCTGGATTGACTTTTAAAGTTTGAGATTTAGTGGTTTTGTCATTGTTTGAGATTTGGAGCAAACTGTAGTAAAGCACACAGAAGAAGAAAGAGAAAACGAGTTAGATCTGAGTTTGAAGGGTGGCTAGTGAAGACAAAGAGTTATTGTCACAGTCCGCTGCCACCAGTTTTTGGTTACTTAGACCCCAGCTCCTCCTCTTTTTCTATCTTACTAAATCTTTTCCTTCTTAAAGTTCCTCCTCCTTCTTGATACTGAGACGGGGGAAGATTTTTCCTTTGTTAAGTTCTGTTAGATGTAAAATCCTTAAAAAATAATGCAGTTATATAGTAATTTTGGTGGAAGAATTTAGTAGAAAGAAAAAAGGAGTGTTGAAGAATTGAGAAATATGGAAAAAGTAGGGGCGCAAGTCGCTGCTCCCCTTTACATGTCCAATCGGTTTTGCGAAAGCGGTTCGATGGCCAGAAAACGTGATCTTGCTTGTCAGATTTCTGATACAAGTTTTCAGTACCAACAACACCACAACCCTTGGAATCCTCAGGCCTGGAGTTGGGATAGCGTGAAGTTCGTGGCCAAACCCTTGGATCCTGACATTGTGCTCTTGGGAACCACTTCTTCTTCTCAACAGCAGAACAACACCAAACATGACGTTCACATCAATCATCATTTTACCTCTAAACACGACGAAGACGAGGACGCTCTTCGACTGAATCTGGGTGGAGTTTTGAATGCTGTGGAAGAACCAGCTTCTAGACCCAATAAAAGGCTCTGTTCTGGATCTCCAGGCACCAATTCCTATCCAATGTGTCAGGTAGATGATTGCAAGGAAGATCTCTCCATTGCAAAAGACTATCATCGCCGCCATAAAGTTTGCGAGCTGCACAGCAAGTCCTCTAAAGCGCTTGTAGGAAAGCAGATGCAGAGATTTTGTCAGCAGTGCAGCAGGTTTGTCTTGTCATTACTCCAGTAGCCAACCTTCAACTCCAGCTTCTATAAAATTTTCTACTCATTATTTTCTGTAAAATTTCAATATTTTCACATCAAAAACTTTTAACTTTGGCCACCATTACGTTCTTCCGAGTCTTTAATATTGCTACTTTCTTTTCAACTCACGTCAAACTACGCCACCTTCACCTTCTTTTTGTAGATTCCATCCTCTGTTGGAATTTGACGAGGGTAAGAGAAGTTGTAGGCGAAGGCTTGCTGGGCACAACCGGCGAAGAAGGAAAACTCAGCCAGATGATGCTTCCTCACATTTGATACACCCTGGAAAGCAGGACACTCAAGGAAGTGGAAACTTTGATCTTGTCAAGTTGTTGTCTGCTATCATTCGCTCTCAAGGTGACAGAATTATCTGTCTTGAACTCCCCTTTGACTGTCCTGACATAGTGACATTGTGGCGACGCTTATATATCATTTAATATCTTGTAGGAAAAAATGAGGACAAGAGTGTCAACTACCCAACAGGTCCAGATAGAGATCAACTCATGCAAATACTTAGTAAAATAAATGCATTACCTTTTCCAATGGATCTTGCTGAAATGCTGTCTAATATTGGGAGTTTAAGTGGGAAAATCATTGACCAATCTTTGTCGGAGTGCCAAAACAGATTGCATGGGTCCGTGTCTTCTTCATCACCTACGAATTTGCTTAATGCTCTTTCAACTACTTTGCCAGCACCTGCACCTAATTCCGTTGCAATTCTGCCAGAAAGAACCAGCCAGAGCAGTGACAGTGAAAAATCTAAGTTGACTAGCTCTGATCAACTGACTGATCTCCATCAGCAAAAGAGACCTCCTCTAGGGTTCCCTTCTGCAGTAGGTGAGAGAACTAGCGGCTGTTATCGGTCTCCTGCTGAAGATTCTGACTTCCGTACCCCAGAAGTTCGCCCCGCTTTACCATTACAGCTATTTAGCTCCTCACCTGAGAATGATAGCCCGGTTAAACAGGCGTCTTCTGGGAAGTACTTCTCTTCTGATAGCAGTAACCCCATCGAAGAGAGATCTCCATCAGCATCTCCTCCTTTTGTGCAGAAGCTATTCCCACTCCACAGCAATGCAGGAACTATTGAGTCAGAAAAGACGTCAATACATGGAAAGGTCAGCATAGACATTAAAGGTACCGAGCCTCAAGTTTCTGCTTTGCCTCTTGAACTCTTTAGGGGTCCCACTAGAGGCAACGGTAATGATGCATTTCAAAGTTTTCCTCTTCCAGATGGGTATGCCTCTTCCTCTGGGTCTGATCATTCCCCTCCTAGTCAGAGTTCTAAGGCTCAGGTAATTTTTCTTTAACTATGACTACATTGCTTTGATTCTGTTTGCATTTTCATCACATGCATTTGCTAGTTTAATATAATCATTTTGGCTGCATGGTTCGTTACAGGATCGAACAGGTAGAATAATGTTTAAATTATTTGACAAAGATCCAAGTCATTTTCCTGGGACATTGCGCATGCAGGTGAGTTTTGGGGATGTATTGAGATGCGTTGATCTTGGGGGTTTATGGGTCTGTACAGAGCAATTGTAGGCAATTCTATGTAATGCTCCCTTTTGGCGAAACATGGTAATTGTTTTCCACCTGTTTGCAGATTTACAATTGGCTTTTCAGTAGTCCATCAGAAATGGAGAGCTATATTAGGCCAGGCTGTGTGTTTCTATCAATTTACGTGGCAATGTCAACTTCTACCTGGGAGCACGTGAGTGCAATAGTTTTATGATAATGAACTTTAGGGGATCATTGTGGTAGCTACTCTAAAGATGGTATTTGGTTATGCAGCTTGATAGGAATCTGCTTCAGCAAGTTGATTCTTTGGTTCAGAATTCAAATTCTGATTTATGGAGGACCGGAAGGTTTATAATGCAAATTGGAAGGCAATTGGCTTCACAGAAAGATGGTATGTAGATGAGGACTGGGCATGAAAAGATTTTTCATTATATATCGTAGTTTCTTTATATCAATGGCAGAAACGTTTTACTACTTTGAAGACAAAATTCTGTAAAAAGTATCATGCCACTAATTGCTTCGATTTCTGCATTATATGTATTCTTAAATCAGGGAGGACTCGTTTATGCAAAGCATGGAGTAGTTGGAGTTCTCCTGAGTTGATTTCCATTTCCCTATTGGCAGTTGTTAGTGGGCAAGAGACTACTCTTCTGTTGAGGCGAAAAAATCTTACTAATCTTGGAACCAAGTGAGTAAAATATGAACTTCTTTGATCCCTTCTTTATGTTCTCTCTTTGCGATGGCAATTGAACATCTCTCCATGTTTTCTCTATTGTTTACTAAAACTTCGACCAGTTTTTTTTGCACTGATATTGGAGGATACACGTCTCTGAAAGTTACAGCATCAACTTACTCAGAAGGGATATATGATGAGATCAGTGTGGGTGATTTTAAAATTCATGGATCATCTCCTAATGCTTTAGGTCGCTGTTTTGTTGAGGCAAGACATTAAGTGCCTAATATGGTATTGAATATGAAATACTCAACTAAAAACTTCCTTTGAATGACATTGAGGATACTTTTGAACAGGTAGAGAATGGCTTCAAAGGCACCAGTTTTCCTGTAATTATAGCAGATGACGCCATCTGCAAAGAACTAAGACTCCTGGAACCCGAGCTTGATGAAGAGGCTAAAGCATGTAATGATATTGCAGAAGAACATGCTTATGACCTTGGTCCACCTAATTCGAGGAATCAAATTCTCCATTTCCTGAATGAAATCGGTTGGCTTTTCCAAAGAAAAAGATCTTTTATGTCTGAGATTCCTAATTACTCACTAGACCGTTTCAAATTTTTGCTTGTTTTTTCTGTCGCAAGAGATTTCTGTGTTTTGATCAAAATAATTCTGGACATGCTGGTGGAAAGGAATACAGATGGGAGTGGGCTTTCCAGGGAATCATTAGAGACACTTTCTGATACACAGCTTTTGAACCGGGCAGTAAAAAGGAGGTGTAGGAAAATGGTAGAGTTGCTTATCAACTATTCAGTTAGTAGTAATGAAATTTTCTCTAGGCAGTACATTTTCACACCAAATCTTGTTGGACCCGGTGGTACTACACCATTGCACTTGGCTGCTTGTACATCAGGCTCGGAGGAGATGATTGATGCATTGACAAATGACCCGCGTGAGGTAATATTACATACCTTTAACCTGTAGGTACCCTTTCCGTAGTATTTAGTTTCAGCGTTAAGCATATCCTACCACGGATTTTATTGTTATTCACGTAAATAAGACCCTTTTCATTATAGTATCTATTGGATTTGGGGCGGAAGCTTAAGTAAAGCAACATACTTAGTTTGTTCATCATTCCATACGATATTGTTTATTTATCATCTCAAGACTCCTTTGTGTACCATGTGCCCCAATCTGCAGATTGGATTGACTTGTTGGAAAACTCAGTTGGATGCAAATGGCCATTCTCCACACGATTATGCTGTTATGACGCAGAACCACTCTTATAACAAACTGGTCATCCAAAAGCTTGCTGACAGAAGAAGGCGACAAATTTCAGTTACAATTACAAACGAGGCAGAGCAGATACATAATATAGCTTCTCACGCTCAGCAAGGATGGAGATCTTGTGAGAAGTGTGCCACAGTGGCAGCAAAGTACTATAGGAAGATTCAGGGGTCACAAGGCTTACTTCAGCGTCCGTACATTCATTCAATGCTTGCAATTGCTGCTGTGTGTGTATGCGTTTGCCTATTCTTGCGAGGTGCGCCAGATATTGGCTTAGTTGCTCCTTTCGAGTGGGAGAATTTGGATTACGGAACCATGTAGAGACAATAGTGAATTGAATATGGAAAAGAAGCGGAGTAAATGAAATGGGAAGCTTTCCATTTTAGGATTGTTGTCCTTGAAATGGCAACGAACGAGGCAGATGTCTGCCACTCGTGAAAATCGACTCCAGCTGGTGACAACACCTTGTTTGGATGAGGTGCCCAGTGCAAAGCAGCAGATGGGCTTTAAGTTTAAACGACAGTTGCTGCTATGAAACTGGAAGGGTAGGTAACTCGGGGGAAATCAATCTGTCAAAGGCCCAGTTCAAAGAAATCAAGGGCAAGTGTATTGTATACATTGTTAATGGGATTGAATCTCAGGCGCAGGAAATAACAAAGTGTATGATTGTGATTTGAAAGCATTATCATGTCATGTATGATGAGAGTCATATAATGTATTAGTTTGGTTGAGTTAACCCCGGAGAGACCAGCAGTGTTGTGTTTATTCCTCCGTCACAAGTCTACGTAACACGTGGACATTTAGATACATAAGTTTGAGAATCTGAAACTCCGTTTTGGGTTATTTTGGTAATTTCCTTTTTTTAATAAGTAGCAGTGTTATATAATTAATTACACAGCAGATCTAGTCACGGACAGAAATCCATTATTGCAGACAGTTGTGTGTGTTGGGTACAATTATGAAGCCCATGGGCTGCCTGTAAGTTGGCAACCATTGCCTGATTGGTCCGGTCTGGTCCGGTTGTGGAGTGGAGGTGGTAGTTGTTGCGGTTGATACGTTTGTCCCACAGACAAATGAGGTCATGAGTTATGTATGTAATGTAATGTAAGCTATTAAATTCAGGACCATAGACAACAAATATCTGGTAATTATAGAATAGCAGTTGGAGGAGAAGAAGAAGAAGAAGATACGTGTTTGAGGGCAACATGAGTCTAGTTTGGGCGTGCAATGGATCCATCATTTCCATGATCTCAAACCCTAAGGTCAGGGCCAGGCCAATAGCGAGAACAAAAACGCGAGCTGCTCTGGTGGAAGCGACACCACCTACCACCACCACCACCACCACGCTCAGTAATAGTAATAACCTCAATAACATGCTAATAGCTGCAGCTGCAAGAGATCGAGCTGAAGACCTGCAAGCGGAGGTAAGGGCCATGGCCAGAGCAGCAAACGCGTCGCTATACAGCCCTCAGCTTCTTGCTACTAAATACGGCTCTTCCCCTTTCAAGGTTCTCCCTTTCTTTTTTCTCTGCTACTTACTTACTACTACTATTGTAGTTGTAGTACGTATAACATAATATAAAATTCATGCTGAGCTTGTGTCCAGGTTGTGAGTAGGACTATTGAAATTTTGGTTGCGCTTGGCTCATTTGCCGTAACATTGTTGTTGGACCAAAGAAGGGGGGTTTTTGACCAAAACAAGAGAAAACGAGCTGCTCAGCTCAGAACAATTTTCACCAGACTCGGTCCTACTTTCGTAAAGTTGGGTCAGGGTTTGTCTACCAGGCCTGACATTTGTCCTCCCGAGTATCTTGAGGAGCTTTCCGAGCTTCAGGTACCTTCTCAAAATTATTGTTTTCTATCATTTATGTGTTGCAAAGGTATCATTGCGATTTGCTGATTCAACCAACACAACAGGATGCTTTGCCCACATTCCCTGATGCTGAAGCATTTTCCTGCATTGAGATAGAGCTTGGATTACCTCTTGATTCCATTTTTTCATCTATTTCTCCATCTCCTATTGCCGCTGCCAGTTTAGGCCAAGTTTACAAAGCTCAACTCAAGTATTCTGGCCAAATTGTTGCTGTTAAGGTCCAACGCCCTGGTATTGAAGAAGCTATTGGACTTGACTTTTACCTCATTAGAGGTTTAGGATTCCTCATCAACAATTATGTTGACATCATCACCAGTGACGTTGTTGCTCTCATTGATGAATTCGCCACCAGAGTTTACCAAGAGCTTAACTACGTCCAGGTCTTTCCTTTTTGGCCATCGCCATCTGTTATCTTGCTCCTGCTGCCTTCTGATAACATCTCCTGATGATTCTTATTCCTAGTCCTGATTTTCGATCCCCATTCTTGTTGGACAAACTGAAGTTCTTGTAATTGCTTTTATGAGATCCTTTTGCGTTTGAATGTTAATTTTGACAGGGTGCTGCAGGAGGGACAGAATGCGCGAAGATTTAAAAAGTTGTATGCTGACAAGGAAGATATTCTTGTTCCTGATATCTTCTGGGATTATACTAGTGGCAAAGTTTTGACAATGGAATGGGTTGATGGAGTTAAATTGAATGAGCAAGAAGCTATTGAGAAACAAGGTCTAAAAGTTCTGGATCTGGTTAAAACTGGAATACAGTGCAGCCTCAGGCAGCTACTTGAGTACGGATATTTTCATGCTGATCCTCATCCGGGTAATCTCTTGGCAACACCCGAGGGAAAACTTGCCTTCCTCGATTTTGGAATGATGAGTGAGACCCCAGAAGAAGCTAGACTTGCTATAATTGGTCATGTTGTTCACATGGTTAATCGAGATTATGATGCCATGGCTCGTGATTATTATGCTTTAGACTTTTTGTCCCAGGATGTGGATGTGTCTCCTATTGTACCAGCACTACAGAACTTCTTTGACGATGCACTCAGTTATACTGTGAGCGAGCTGAATTTTAAAACTCTAGTGGATGGTTTGGGTGCTGTTTTTTATCAGTATCCTTTTAATGGTGAGTCAAGTCTTTTTTCTGTGACACTGTGTTATGTAGTCTATAGCTTATTCTTTTAGCAACCTTGTTTTGATTGGTTACAAGCCAAGGTATTCACATGTTAGTGATTCTAATGGTTTTGCTTGTTTAATTGCAGTTCCAGCATATTATGCATTAATATTGAGATCCCTTACTGTACTCGAGGGTTTAGCTCTGTATGCTGATCCGGATTTCAAGGTGTTGGCTGCATCATATCCATATTTTGCTAAAAGGCTTCTTACTGATCCAAATCCATACCTCAGAGATGCTCTTGTTGAGTTACTATTTAAAGATGGGAAGTTTAGGCATGTAGCATTACCTTCATTTTATTTTGGTTCCACGCTTGAATCTTATGATAAATTGTTTCTATTGTTGTATTGTCCAGTTTTATAACATGTTAATTTTGGGTTGCTGCAGGTGGAATAGGCTTGAAAACCTACTTGTACAGGGAAGAAAGGATAGAGATTTCTCCACAAAAGATGCTTTACAGCCTGTTTTGAAGTTATTACTGGGTCCAGATGGTGAAGAGCTCCGAACTTTAGTTATTAAGGAGGCTGTTCGCGTAACAGAAGCTGTTATTCTGGGTACAGTTATCGATTCTTATAACTCCATCCCCACTTTTATGAAGGTTTTGGTATTTAATGGCAGTATAACTGGGCCTCTTACGATGCCTGAAACTGAAATACAAAGCATGATGGAACTTCGCGACCAAGTTATAAGAATATGGGGACTTCTACAATCCTCCAAAGATTTTGACCCAACCCTTTTGCAGCCCATACTACAGGTACGCCTTAACGAAAATACCATGAAGGCAGGGAACCATTTGCATGTCATTGGCACACATTTGGTCTGATTAGATTTCAAACATTTGAAAGAATAATGAACGGTAATGCAGCAAATCAGAGTGGGAAATAGGCATAGTCCTTATAGAAACATCATAAATCCGTCAACAACTGCAATGCAAACAACATGTTTTAGACTAGGCGAAGCATTAAAATTGCATCCAAGCGAGGCATTAAAATTGCATCCAAGTTATATGTCACATTCTGGCTGTCGTTTGAAGTAAATAAATCTAACATCTGGATGCATGTTTTGTAGGTCGTTCAACAACCTGAGGCACGTAATCTTGGGGGCCGAGTTATTGGGGGGATAACTCAGCGTCTTGCAGCTAGATTGCTACAACAGATTCTCCGACCTTCAACATCAGTAACTGCTTCCACTTCATAATCAAACAAACTTTTGCATGACTTAAATGCAATTAGTTGTATACTCAAGTGCATGAAAATACATGAAAAAGGATTAGAGAAGCCATTCCAAACATGGACTCGTCATTCGTTGCCTAAGCTAATCTTTCACAATTGTTACATATCCGAAAATAGAAAAAGAGCAAGACATAACAGAGCTGTAATGTTGAATTTGGGGATAATAATGGAAGTGAATCATTGATCATACCAGCAATATTATAGTTGTTTCCTCTTACACAGTTTGAAGCTAAATAAAATGTTTGATGGATTTCTCTTTTCGAGCGCTGGAAGTTGAGTAGCCCATGCTTTCGCCAGTAAAGGTCATGCAGTTAGTTGCGGGTGTACGTTCAGGGTTCTGGGCTAGTAAACAATATTTGGTGAACTTAAGGAGGTTGATTATTACTACAAATCTAAGAAATACGGAATCTGAATTGGTGAGTTATCCCAGAAACAGCACCCTTCTAGCAGTCCCAAGAAAAGTTACTGATGCAGAAAATGAAAGGATACATATTTAGGTGAATCAAATTAATTATATTTTATTTTAATTATTACACATTTTTACTTCTTCCATCATGCATTATTTATTTTTATCTATATATCTTTTTTCTATCATGCAATTACTGATTTTTAACTAAATTCTATTTAACATCTATAAAAAAAGAATTTCACACCTCAGGCTGTGTTTTAGTGAAATTTTTATTGGATATTGTTGTTGGTTTATTGTTATACAAAAGAATTTCATACATATGAACGTTGCCTTGACATTTGATTGATTCATTCCATTCTGATATTGTCATGTTACTTAGGTTGCATGAGGATAAACACTAAATAAATTTGATATTGTTTACTGTTTTTGTCATAATAAAATTTGTTGGACTACATTTGATATTAACTGTTTTTATATCCACAAAATTTTCCTCCACTTTCTTACAAACTATTGTACTCGTATGTATATGATATTTGAATAGAAAGTGAAATGCTTCACTAAATTTATGACACACTAATTGTTAAAAAATAATGAAACATCAAGACGTTTTTAAGTTTTTTCAATACCAGTTTCAACCATACCACCTCTATATTGACTTATATAGCTATTGCAAACTTTGTTTTTGTTGATACTGTTGCTACAACTGATTGTAATCCTGAAACTCATCTTATAACCCTTCTACAAGCATGAACGTATAACTTACAATGTATCTATTTATATCAAGATCACATACATAATTAGAGTTAACATATTCTTTGATAATAAAGAGGTCTCTTAAATGTATCTTAGTATCCTCTTTATAGAATTTCAATGCTCTCCATTAGAATTTGTCGTGTAGTGGCTAACTGTTATTATTGTATGTGTAACCATGAGTCTTATGCAAATTATGGTAAAATATTGTGCTTTATACTGCAAATACATGCATAAGATATCTCCATTCTTTTATTTTCATTGATAAGGCTCATGTCACAGGATATTTGAAATTAATAGGAAGAGTAATATATATTATCTTACAATTTTGCATATTGAAGATTCACAAAACTTTCTTTACATAAGTTTTTGAAGAAAATCAAATATTTTAGTTATTTTTCTTCAGCATTTGTATATCTAAAATCTTGTTTGCTGAACTTAAATCTTTTGTTTTGAATTCTTAACTAAAGGTGTGTTTTAATTCTTTAATATTTCTTTTCTTTTAAGTTTTTCTTGCATAAAGAAAAGTAATTTTCAAATCTAACTATTCTAAATGTAAGTCATACGTATCATACATTATTGTAGTAAGTCGAATCAAAGTCATTTCCTTTTCTTTTTGAGCATTTTTTTTGCACCATTTTGCTTCAGTTTAAAGGTTTAATTAATTGGCTTCCTTCATTGTGATTATTGATGTTTTAAAAATCGAACCGATTTGATTTGTTTAGCAGTAAAAAGCTTAAATCGACCAATTCTTTAGTTAAGTTTTTAACTTTTTAGTTCAACTTAGTTTAATAATATTTGTTGTTAAAAAATTAATCGGTTTATTAATTAATTGGTCACCATAGTTAATAGAACTCGTTTTTACCGTACATTTTTTATTGATTGCTTTTTTTCCATAAAATCGTATGTAGCTCTTAATATTGTTGTTATTCTTTCTAACCTAATTTTGTCCATCCGCTTTGTCTTTCTATTTTATTAAAGAGTTTATATAATGTAAATTATCTTTTACTGAGTTCTTATTTACAAAATGTATAAGCTTTAAAACTTTTAAGACTAATAGCACATATGCTTTCTTCCTTCTTGACAGGGTAGATCTAATACTTCTTAGTATATTCCTCGATGAAAGATATAAAGTACTTCGTTCCTCCCACGATTAGAACTAGCCTCACACATCAAAATGAACCAATTTAAGAAAAAATTGTCATTTTAATTTGATGTGCTAAATTTTACATAAAATTGCGTACTTGTAATACAATGTTCATAAAAAAAATAGTGATATCTTTATGAGCGTGGAGAGTAATTTTTATTAAGGGAGAATTCAAATTCAGAGTTATTGATGTTGTATCTTAATTACTTGAGAGGATGACTATTCGTTAAAAATTTTCCTTTCGCAAATTTAATATAGTTTATTCTTCTAACAACTAAACCTAAAATCTGCCAATATTCATCATAGATTTTAATTCTTACACATAAAATTTATCAGTAGTTAAGCAATTCAAAATAATATCACAAATCAACCCAGAATTTATTTTTTGTCCTACGCTAACGCTAATTAGGGGATGTTTGTTTGTGTAGTTTCTTTTTTCTGTTCAGTTCTCCTTTTGTAGCCAAAAAAAAATTATTTTTGTCCAAGACCATCCTCTTTAGCTTCTAAAAATAGGTACTTTCTTTTTAAAATTTTCTTTATTTGTTTTTAGTTAGATGGCTTATAACTTTCTGATTCCCTCTTATTGTGTTACGTAATTTTTATACAACAATTATACAATCGTAAATGCAAGAGAGTACTATAAAACATCCCCTGCAACTGCTACAAGACATGAAGAAAAATATGAATTAACTATCGCTTTCTCTCTCTCTGTGTCACTCTCTCTCTATCGTGATCTCCCTTGTCTTCTCTCCTCTTGGTCTTTTCCTTCTCGTTCTCTCCTTTGTTCTTCGTATTTTTTTTCCTGTTCTTTATATTTTCATAACAGTGTTACAATATTGTGTTCAATTCAACCATCATTCAAATCGATTAACAATGCCAGAGGAGTATCTGATTGGGTTCTTTCTTAAAAGACTTAAGCCAGAGATTAGGGTGACTGCGAAACGAAAATGAACCAAGTTCACTACACCAGGCTTACATGTTAGCCCATAAGCAAGAAACTGTATTAATGTCTAACGGGAGCACTACGTTAGGTTGAGGTAACACGATGAGGAATTTGGAAAATGGAGGAGTTCTTAATGCTGCACCGAGACCACCACATACAACCAATATACACAGAAGCCCAACGCCTGATGGAATTTACCCACTCCCACCTTAATATGGAGTCAATCATCTGTAAGATCTAAACCATCCAGTCAGATTAGTAGTAAAGATTTTGATGATAAGAGAGCCAAAGGGCTTTACTTCTGGTGTGATGAGAAATATATCATTAGTCACAAATGTAAGAAGATACAGTTGTAATTTTATGTGGTTACAAAGGATGAAGATAGTAAGAAGTCAATCTTTGAAGGTGAGGAGGAGGAATTTGAAGAAATACCGAGAGAGGAAACATGTCTAATGATCTCAATGTAAGCTATGTTGGGATTTTAAAAAAACATGGAGTTTAAGCATATGAGATTGGTGGGATTACATAGGAGAAAACTAATTCATAATTTGGTAGATAACAGCAGTACACATAACTTTGTGGACACATCAGTAAGTAAAAAAGGGAGTTGTACTATTCAGGAAATTAAACCAATATCTATAACAATTGAAGGAAGGTTGAATGAGTGTCATCAATACTGTGAGAATTTTGAATGGACCATACAGGAAATACAATTTACCATGAGTAACTTGGTCTTATCATTGGGATGTTGTGATGTTATTTTAGGTATGCAATGGTTGGTAGGTTTAGATGATATATTGTGCAACTTTAAAGAACGAACAATGACTTTCAACTGGAATGAACAATTGGTGACGTTGAATGAGAAAACAGGGGGTAAGTCACGAGTGATTCATGCAAGGATTTCCAATAAACTTTGCAACATTCGAAAAGTGGACAACTATTGATGATGCAACTAATTGTTCCCATTGAGTTTGAATTGCAACAGATGAAATTGACTGAGGGACAATGAAGTGTATTCGATGAAATCAATGTAATGTTGGTTGAATATGCTTCGATGTTTTAGGAATCAAGCGGTCTTCTTCCTGATCGCAAATTCAATCATCAGATTCTCTTTAAGGAAGGAGTTTAAAAAATTAACATAAGACCATATCGTTATTTAGGGGCGTAGAAAGACATAATTGAACAATTAGTGAAGAAACTCGTAAAGCTAGTTTTTATCCGTCACAACTATGGTCCATATAAATCACTGGTGGTGCTCGCAAAGAAAAAAGACAACTAATGACACATGTGTATAGATTATAGGGAGTTAAACAAGAACGCAGTCAAGGACAAGTTTCCGATACCACTAATTGAAGAACTATTGGATGAGTTAAATGGAGCTAGTTGGTTCACGAAGTTGGATTTACGATCGGGGTATCATCATATAACGATGAAAACAGAGGACATGCCAAAAGCGACATTCAGAACACATGTCTACCATTATGAGTTTTTGGTTACGTCGTTTAGTTTAACAGATGCGCCATCCACATTTCAACAACTGATGAATGAGTTATTCAAACAACACCTGAGACGTTTCATTTTAGTGTTTTTCGACGACATTTTAATTTATAGTCAAACTTTACAAGCTCATATGGAGCATATTATTATAGCCATGTAGATTTTGAAGAGCAATCATCTGTTCTTACAAGGAAGTAAGTGATTATTTGGAGCCAAACAAGTTGAATATTTGGGTTATTCGATTTCGAAGAAAGGAGTAGCGATTGACTTCAAAAAGGGGAAGACCATCTTAGAATGGCCAGAACCCAGAAACATTAAGGAGTTACGAATAAAAACGGTATGGTTTGATTGCCAAACCATTAAAAGAGATGTTGAAGAAAGATAAGTTGGCTCATTGGGAATGACAACATGAGGAAAGGGTGGCATTTGGAAAGTTGAAGAAGGCGATTACATCATTTCCAGTGTTAACTCTCCCTGATTTTTCAAAGCCATTCGTGGTGGAGGCAAACGCGAGTGGAGTGGGAATCGAAGCAGTCTGACAACAGGAAGGTCACCCAATTGCCTTCCTCAATAAATCTCTGACTAGAAGACATCAAAGGTTATCGACATATGAGAAGGAGTTCTTAGTCATGATTAAGGCAATCAAATATTGACATCATTATTTGAGTTGTAAAACTTTCATGGTTAAAATAGATCATCGAAGTCTTAAGTATCTACTGGAGCAACATTTGACAACCCCTCTATAGTAGTCATAGCTTCCAAAGCTTCTTGGATATGATTTCGTAGTTCAATACAAGAGTGAAAAAGAAAAAGAAGTTGTAGGTGCCCTGTCGCAAATTTCAAGTACAGAGTTACTAATGTTGTTTGTATCTCAATTACATGGAAGGATGACTATTTATTAAAAAATTTCCATTTCACAAATTTAGTATAGTTGATACTTCAAACAACTAAACATAAAATATGCCAATATTCATCATATATTCTAATTCTTAGACAAAAAAAAGTATCAGCAGTTGAATTTATTTGTTGTCCAAGACTATCCTCTTTAGTGTCAAAAAACAAGTACTTTCTTTTTAACTTTTTCTTTAATTTTTGTAGCTAGATAGCTTATAACTTTCCAACTGCTTCTTATTGTGTTACATAATTTTTATACAACAGTTATCCAACTGTAAATGCAAGAGTGTACTATAAAACATCCCCTGTAATTACTACGAGATATGAAGAAAAGTATGAATTAGCTACTGTTTTCTCACACTCTCTTGATTTCCGTCCTAGTTTTTTCCTTCTTATTCTCTCCTATTCTCTCCTATGTTCTTCGTATTTTTTTTTCATAACAATGTTAGAATATTGTGTTTAATTCGAACATCATTCAAACTGATTAACGATGCGAAAGGAGCATCTAATTGGGTTCTTTGCTTGCGAAGGGGCTTAAGATAGAGATTGGGGTGACTGTGAAACTACATGAACCCAATTCACTACATCAGGCTTACATGTTAGCCCCCAACTAGGAAGCTGTATTAATGTTTAATGGGGGCACTACGTTAGGTTGAGGTATTAACATGAGGAATTTAGGAAATGGAGGAGTTCTTAATGCTGCATCAAGACCACCACATATAACTATTACACACAAAAGCTTAACACCTGACGGAATTTTACCCACTCCCACCTCAATTTGACATCAATCATCCGTAAGATCTAAACCCTCCAGATTGATTAGTAGTAAAGATTTTGATGATAAGAGAGCTAGAGGGCTCTATTTTTGGTGTGATGAGAAATATAACATTGGTCACAAATGTAATAAGAGACAATTACAATTTTATACGATTATAAAGGATGACGATAGTGAGAAGTCAATCTTTGAAGGCAAGGAGGAGGAATTTGAAGAAATACCAAGAGAGGAAACATGTCCATTGGTCTCAATGCAAGCTATATTGGGATTCTTGGAAAATATGGAGTTTAAGCAGATGAGATTGGTGGGATTACATAGGAGAAAACTGATTCATATTTTGGTCGATAATAGCAATACGCATAACTTCATGAACACATCAGTAATTAGAAAAGGGAATATTACTATTTGAGAAATTAAACCAATATATATAACAATTAGAGGAGGGTTGAAACTGGAGTGTCATTAGTATTGTGAGAATTTTGAATGGACCATGCAAGGAATACAATTTACCATGAGTGCACTGATCTTATCATTAGGAGGTTGTCATGTTATTTTGGGTGTGCAATGGTTGGCAGGTTTATATGATGTATTGTGCAACTGTAAAGAACGAACAATGGCTTTCAATTGGAATGAACGATTAGTGACGTTGAATGCAAAAATAGGGGGGAAGTCATGAGTTGTTTCATGCAAGGATTTCCAACAAACTCTGCAACATTCCAAAAGTGGATATGTAGGGTCCGTGAACTTGGGTCACGCGACCGCTACTGTAGAGCCCGACCTCTACCACCAGCACTCCAGGTATTGTCCTCTTTGGCAGTCGGGTGAGCCACGGCTCGAACCCTCAACCTCAAGGT
>JANTPM010000149.1:45189-55353 GCA_025434745.1 Erythroxylum divaricatum | reverse complement strand
CTCATTCTCACCAATTCTTTCTCACTTTAAATTCATTTTAATATTTCTAATTTTCATCAAAAGTTCGGGGTCCAACAACGTGTCTATCAGATGGGGGTGGGCTGAAGCATAGACTGTCTTTATTAGAGTTTCACGTGAGTGAGTTGAAGGTAACATGATGCACTAAGATGCTTTGATAGCTGTGTGTCTTCACTGGTTAGTTGTCGTTGATAAGTTTTAGTGCAACTATGTTCTTGTTTTTGTCTTTACGTGATTCAGCTAGCTCTATTGGGTTAACGCTTCGGTGATGAAACGTTTGTTGATTTGAGATATTGTGTGGCGGCTATGTGTGGGATGCTCTAGTGACGATTTAGAGGTTTACAACAGATTTCTTGGTGGACAACTTCCTAACCTTTCGTTAACGAAGCTACATTGTTAGAGAAGTTATTTTCTTTCTCAAATATTTTTGTTTATGTTGAATTTTGTTTAATCACTTGAGTTGTTTATTTTGTTTCGTTATGTTGAAATATAAAGAGTGGGAGTTTGTCCCATATTGGAGAAAGAGAGGAAAGAAGACTAATATATAAGTTTAGTGGGCTACTCCACCTATCACCAATTGATTTTAGGATGAAATCTCACTTAGATTTATATGTGGTTTAATTTTTCTTCTCGTATGGGCCTGTAGGCCCATTGTAAATTTTAACATGGTATCAGAGCAGGTTGCTCTTATGTTAGTCGTTAACACCTTGAACTGATAGATTATATCACGTGTTAAACCCATACGTGAGGGGGATATGCTGAAATATAAAAAGTGAGAATTTGTCCTATATTGGAGAAAGAGAGGAAAGAAGACTAATATATAAATCTAGTGGACTACTCTACCTATCACCAATTAGTTTTAGGATGGAACCTTACTTAGATTTATATATGATCTAACTTTCCTTCTCGTATAGACTTGTAGGTCCATTGTAAATTCTAACAGTTATTATTGAACATTGTTTGAGAAAATCCTTTATTGAGTTAATACGAGACGGTCGTATTATTGGGCGTAAAATTCTGTCACATATTGTGAGGACGAGGGATAATGTCAAAAGTTGAATAGTGTCGGCTCAATAAAGTCTTGTATAAAACTATTGTCAATATGTCGAACTGTTTTACCAAATTTTAGTGTTGATTTTTAATTATGTTTTTAATTTTTCTAGTTTTTAATTGTGCTAAAAAGGACCATGACAAATCAAGAATTTTTGTGAAACTACTACACCCTTAGGATTTTTCAAGTATTATTAATATTCTTTTGGCTATGCTACAAGCTGTTTCCCGTTTATAATTCTCATTAATCAAATCCTTCTTGAAACTGCATTTAAATGAATTTATGACACCGCAAGCATTAATAACCAGTAATTAAAAACTTTATGAAGTTTCTGAGGTGAAGCGGCTTTGTGGAATGAAAGAGAGTTACTGACACTATCATTTAGTTCAGACTTCAGAGCATTGCAATTTTCAATTTTCCATTGGAACGTACAAATAGGAACAGTGACCTTTAGCCATTAATATTAGCAATTTCTCCATTTTCCAAACTTTATGAAAAGCTCTAAAAACAAGAGAGAGGCTCGCTTGTACAAAAGAAGGCCTAGGTCCAATTTAGTCAGCATTCTTATTTCTGATATCTTTTATGCATACAGCATACAACAGAATGCAAGTAATTAGTTGTTCGCAAATAAATACCATATACTGCTCCCGGATATTGGGTGATTATTCCTGTTTTTGAGTGCCTGTAGTCTTCTCCATCCATCCATTACTATTTAATAGATTAATAGATGGAAAGGAGGACAGGTAACATATGGAAACAGAAATAAAGGAATTTATCTCGTTACTCCCACCCCCCTCTTTTTCTATATAAAACAAGAGTCGCTTAGCAATAATATGAGATTGTGAGCATGAGACTTTCAAGAAGAATTTGTTTCAGGGTAAAAGAATGAGTAGCATCTTTCATTGTACAGTATCAGCACCCTGACTAAGAAATAGGATCAGCGAAAGAACTAGAGAGGTGGGCGGAGGCTTTGTTGCCTTGCATAGGATAAGAGGAAAATACAAGTCCGGAAAAAGAAAAGTTGTGGCCGCAAATTGTCTATCAATTTGGAATGTCCCACCACCCATTGACAGGTCTTATTCATTCACTGTCCAAATCCATCACCCTCGCTCTCTCGCTGTCTCTCACTCCACAAAGGCAGGGACTTTTTGCTTGCAACTAGAATAACCCAAATATGCTATCATTATGAAAGAGTAATCAGTTATTTACCCAATTAATTTTGAGCAACAGAATAAGTACGATCTGCAAGTAGTGGAATAAGAAGATAAATGGGAAATCAGCAACCAAAACGCAACATAACGTTTTGATTCCTCCTTTGTTCTTGTATATTTCTTCTTAGATTAGCTCTCATTGTAATGACGTTATAGATTTGTCTATAGTTAATCTCTTTTCAATTTCCAGAAAAAAAAACCCCACATAAAGAAAGAAAGCTGCTAACAGTGCCTGACAATCACCCAATCCTCAGAATTGCATGAAACTTTTCTTATTTCCTTATTAACTTCACTGTCTGAAAATCGTAAACACAAGAGGAATAAGTCAAGATAACATCTTGGTTACAATTCATTGGCGAGCTAGCTTCGAAAGTAACAAGGGAAGTGGGTGGCTGTTGTCTTTTCTTGGAGTCATGTCTGGTGGTGGGTGTAGCATAGTTTGGTTCAGGAGAGATCTGAGGGTTGAGGATAATCCAGCACTTGCAGCTGGTGTGAGAGCTGGTGCTGTTGTTACAGTGTTCATATGGGCACCGGAAGAAGAAGGCCACTATTACCCTGGAAGAGTTTCAAGGTGGTGGCTTAAGCAAAGTTTGGCTCATCTTGACTCTTCTTTGAAGACCCTTGGTACTTCTCTTGTTACTAAGAGATCAACTGACACTGTTTCCACTCTTCTTGAGGTTGTCAAATCTACCGATGCTACTCAGCTCTTCTTCAATCACCTATACGGTCGGTCTATTTATATTCTTTTGGTCCTTTTTGCTAATTCTTGTGCATCTATTGACAGTATCTTTTTACTTGAATTCTGTTGCTCGGGATCTGTTGATCATGGGGATTGACCTTGAGATAAAATATTCTCTTAATTTAAGTTCTCCACTTTTATTATTGTAATGGGTTTCGTGTAAGTTGATTCTTCCTCTTCTTTCTTTTTTCTGCCCTTTCTTAAACTGGTCCTCGGACAAAAGTTTGGAATTTTGTTTTTGAAATTATGATGATTATTTCTTCTATTTTCTGTTGGAAGAGTTTCCAAAATCAATAAATTTGTCTTCTCATTTTGGTCTAAGAAATAGCTGATTGGTGGTTCAGCAGTTGGCACCAATTGCTACTGTTATTGAAGAGACAGTTGAGAATGAATTAGAATTTGTATCTTCTACCTTGCTGCTACTATTTAGATTAAACAGTTTCAGTTGCGATCTTGTCAAATTGTACTGCAATTTAAAAGCATTGATTGACCATATTTCCAGGATAAAAAGCCTTACTTCAACTTTATGAACTCCTGAAACTTCCATAGCTTATTGCAGAAAAACATGGAGAAAATCATGTATCTCAACAAGTGTTGGCAATTTAACCCTTTTCAGATCCTTTATCACTGGTTAGAGATCATCGGGCAAAGGAGGTTTTGACTGCTCAAGGGGTGGCCGTAAGATCCTTCAACGCAGATTTGCTTTATGAGCCATGGGATGTTATAGATGCCCAAGGCAGCACTTTCTCAACGTTTGCTGCTTTCTGGGAAAAATGCCTTAGCATGCCTTATGATCCAGAGGCTCCGCTTCTCCCACCAAAGAGAATTATTTCAGGTTTGCCTAAATTCAAGTTTTCTATTTTGCTTTACCTTGTTGGATCTTTTTACCAATGTGTGTGTGAAAGAGAGAGACTTCTAAATCCGACAACAATTAGTGTCATAAAAACTTGAGACAGCATCATTGCCATTCACTCAATCTGCAAAGATAAAAACAAGAACTTGGAATTTCCCACACGTTACCTTCACGTTATGAACTGTGTTAATACAACTGTAAAGCAAATTGCGAGAGATGTATGGTAAATATAACACCCATAAAAAGGGATAGTAGCCACTCCTAACAGCAAAATAGGTTGTTTCTTCTACTGCCTGTATTTACAACAAGCGATTAATGTTGCTAAGCTAACTTTGATGGCGAAGCACAAATGAGTTAAAGGTCTACTTTTTGTTTGTTTTTCCCTCTGTTTTCACGTCATGGTTATATGTAGTTTCTTTCTTCCCAGTTGTTACAATCTCAATTATGCTTTCAAAAAATGTTTGAGTTCTTTCAGGTAACGTGTCGAAATGCCCTTCAGACACATTGATATTTGAAGATGAATCAGAGAAAGGAAGCAATGCACTTCTTGCTCGAGCATGGTCACCTGGCTGGAGCAATGCTGACAGGGCCCTGACAACATTCGTTAATGGACCCCTAATTGAGTACTCTAAGAATCGCAGGAAGGCTGATAGTGCTACGACCTCTCTTCTCTCGCCTCACTTGCATTTTGGGGAGTTGAGTGTTAGAAAAGTCTTTCATCTTGTTCGCATCAAGCAAGTTCTGTGGGCCAATGAAGGGAACAAGGCTGGTGAAGAAAGCGTGAACCTGTTTCTCAAGTCAATTGGTCTCAGGGAATATTCAAGATACATGAGCTTTAATCATCCTTACAGTCACGAAAGGCCTCTTCTCGGGCACCTTAAGTTCTTTCCTTGGTTTGTGGATGAAGGCTACTTTAAGGTATGGAGACAGGGTAGAACTGGTTATCCATTAGTTGATGCTGGAATGAGAGAGCTGTGGGCCACTGGTTGGCTTCATGATCGGATACGAGTTGTAGTTTCTAGTTTCTTTGTGAAGGTTCTACAGCTTCCTTGGAGATGGGGTATGAAATATTTCTGGGATACCCTCTTGGATGCAGATTTAGAGAGTGATGCTCTTGGCTGGCAATACATATCTGGTACTCTCCCTGATGGCAGAGAGCTTGACCGCATCGATCATCCACAGGTGCAGAGAATCTGTTTCCCTTAGTCTTAGGCAGTACGACTCTTACATGAATTTGTGCATGTCCTTGTGCATATGCACGTTTTTGGTTATCTATGATGATTGGAGTATCAGGCAGTATAATCATGGCTTAAATGTTTATCACGTCCAGTTACTGAGTTTAACCTATTCAGGTTAAGAATTTTGCTACACAAGGGAATTTTGGGAAAAAAAATCTAATTCATTTATTCTTGGTGCCTTATGTTTGAGTGTTATTGGTACTTGTTGTTAAGTGACCATTTCATCACAATAACTTAAGCTGTTGTGTGAGGCCAACTCAATTGATTTTATACATTCTCTAACACCCTCCCTCAACTTAAAGCCCTTTGGACTTGAAACTTGCACAGGCCTACTTTACTTTGTGCTTAATTTACTTAGAATAGGTGGGTGGTAGGATTGAATTCATGACCATTTGGTCATAGAGGCTCTGATACCATGTTAAGTGACCATTTTATCACAATAACTTAAACTGTTGTGTGAGACCAACTCAATTAATTTTATATATTCTCTAACACTTGTCAAGGGTGTTGATTCTTATCTGGCGTCTTCGATGGCAAGTGCTTTGTCCTAGTATTCTATGTGAGTTAGCACCGACAGAAAAGATGCTTTGAACTCCTAAGGGCTAAGGAGTTAATTGACTTCTGGTATTTTGTGATTACTTCAAGATGAATTTATGTTCTTCTTGACAGTTTTATTTTATTGTTATCTGATCAGAAGATTTTCATGATGTAGACCTTGACCTTGAGCATAATCACCGTTTGCAGTTAAAAAAACCTTTTATGGGAAAACATGGAGTGGTGTACAGATTCTGCATTAATAATTTTCTTCTATATTTGTTTCATTGTTACTTTCTCCTTTCAACCATTTGTCCAGAGAACGAAAATTGGGTGAAAGCTTTAATATGCAATTTTCCTATCATATACATAACTTATATTAGGAATAAATTGCCTGGTAGATTCCTAATTTAGTTCCTCATTTCAACAGGTTGAAGGTTATAAATTTGACCCTAATGGCGAGTATGTGCGGCGGTGGCTTCCAGAACTTGCTCGTTTGCCAACTGAATGGATACACCATCCATGGAATGCACCTGAATCCGTCCTTCAAGCTGCCGGAATCGAACTGGGATCAAATTATCCTCTCCCAATTGTGGGGATAGATGCAGCAAAGGCCAGGTTGCAAAGAGCACTCTCGGAAATGTGGCAACAAGAAGCAGTTTCGAGAGCTGCAATTGAAAACAGGATGGAGGAAGGGCTTGGAGACTCTTCTGATTCTGCTCCGCTTGCCTTCCCTCAAGACATACAAATGGAGGAAAACCGAGAACCTATAAGAAACAACTCACCTACTACAACTCGGTGTTATGAGGATCAGATGGTCCCAAGCATGACCTCTTCTTTGGCTCCAGTTGAAGAGGAAGAGACTTCTCTTGATTTCCGAAATGTGGCAGAAAATAACAGAAGAGAAGTACCTAGAAACGTAAATACAAATGTAAATCAAGAACCGGGAAGAGACGTAGCAAACCAGGAGGTCACACAAAACATTCAGAGGCGGAACAATGTACTGCGTTTTAATGTTATGAGAGATGTAGGAGATGCTGAAGACTCGGCCGCAGAATCATCAAGCAGTAGTAGGAGAGAGAGGGATGGAGGTGTAGTTCCAGTTTGGTCCCCTCCATCGTCTAGTTATTCAGAACATTATGTTAATGATGAAAATAGAATTGGCGGTAATTCTTCTTACTTGCAGAGTCATCCACAATCTCACCATATAATAAATTGGAGGCGACTGCCTCAAACTGGGTAAGAACTATACGACAGGTTTGGATATCCCAGGGAAACCACCAATGTCTTTCTGCACATGGATTGCAGATCTCTTCATTTGTTGTGTTTGGAATTATCTAATATTATAGGTCCTTGGTAATTGATGATCGATAATTTGAAGAGATGACCTTTGACCCGCAAAGTTGGAACATTACTAACAGAAGGCATTATGGCCTTTCTCCTTGCAAGTGTGAATAGTTTGATTTTTCCTTGTTAACAGGTAATACATATATTCATGGCAAGACAGAAGATAAGCGTTGATAATGCGTGAAGCTAAATCCTGTTTGTAGATTGATCAAACCAGAATCCCATGTATATAATTTTCCACCCCACGCTTGTTGGCGGAATACTCTAATCCAGTGTTTGATCTTCGATGTCTGATATATACATTCAAAATGGTTGAGGAATTTCAAGATGAGGAGGTTCACTTTCTATATTCCCATTTTCTGTACTTGCACCATACAAATAGCTTTGATGCATAGTAATTATGTGGAGGAAGGAGAGAAATAGTAGGGTCGCTAATAAAGCTGTTATTGTGTTTTATTGTTAATTGATTAGGATTTAGGCGAATGATTAACTGTTAATCCTGCTTTTGTTTTTCTTCTGATCCTATTTGTTTTATTTTACGGTCCATATCTGATATATCCTTGTCTTCTGCTTTCGGCTTAGTGGTGGCTCGGACGATCCAGTGAATTGGATAAAGCTACTCACTTGTATCCATTATTAAATTAGAAGTGAAAATTGATACTAAAAATATCTCGGAGTAAAAGGCTAATGATAATTAGACAATAAGATTCATCAAAGCTTATGAATACCTTGTACATACATGCATAGGTGGAACTTCAAATATATATATATATAAAAAAGAGGATAAGATAAGGTAGGAAGGAAAATGGTAATAAAAACTAGTTTCTATTTATGTGCTACGATGGGATGGAGCCAAAATAAGCATATTACATGTCGAGGCATTTGTCATATCTCATCCAGGAAATGGTTTTCCTGTTTTGGCAGGCATATCAGAACCTGTAGGGGAATTCACTGCAATAAGACCCAAGCCATCATGCTTCACTGAGTAAAGGTGCTTAAAAGACTGAAATTTTGCTGCTTTCCTCAGGTTCTTCAGGCTTGGGTACACGTAGGATGCCGTACACCAGAACTGCTGCTAGTGCTCCGACTGTAGGGGCCACAATGAACACCCAAAGATTGTCAGAAACTCCTGAGACTACGGCAGGGCCCAAACTTCTTGCAGGATTCATTGAAGCTCCGGTGATTGGCCTGAATAATTCGATAGAAATCACTTAATACTAGATATCTTGATGGTATAGGAAGTATAACAAGTTTCAAAAGCTGGGAG
This sequence comes from Erythroxylum divaricatum, assembly GCA_025434745.1. Classification (NCBI taxonomy): domain Eukaryota; kingdom Viridiplantae; phylum Streptophyta; class Magnoliopsida; order Malpighiales; family Erythroxylaceae; genus Erythroxylum; species Erythroxylum divaricatum. Next base: position 47,095 of record JANTPM010000149.1, on the reverse strand, counting down.
TTTTTACCCCGTAATCATGACGTTAACCAACAAGGTTCCTCCTATTGCAATTCCACAGAGGTCTTTACTCTGATTTCCAGACAATAAGATTGAACGTAAGATTTCAGGAAAGTAACGACTTTCGGAATTGTGAGAACAAAAGTAAAATACTAATTACAACACACCGCCCTATGATCTGTTGCCACTGCCAATATAGTCGTCGTTAAGTTAAACGTAATTATGATTTCCCATGTGAGAGCTTCAAGATCAGAGGTGGATTTCTAGTACTGGGTCACTGTTGCTTGAATCATTTCTTGGTCATGAAACAGCATCTTAAGAGTGAGTGTTGCAAGTGTGGCTCCTAACACTTGAGCCAAGATATACATTGGCGCCTAAAACACAAAACAATGTCATTCAGGTGAGTTTTCCAATATGTTTCAGGTTCTTGACACAAACATAAAATATAAAAAAACATCTGTAAATAAGGGACTCAAAAGGTCAGTGCTTCTAACAATTTTCCAAGAAAATTTTCCGGCAACTGCAAGGGCTATGGAAACTGAAGGATTGAAATGTGCTCCAGAGACGTGTCCAAAAGCGTATATCAAGGCCATCAACACAACACCCCACACAATTGCTATGCCAACGATGGTGAGTCTTTGAATATTGTCAACCAGAAGAGACCCACAACCAACAAATATAAGAATGTATGTCCCCACCAACTCTGCAATAATCTATTAAAATAAAAGAATTTAAATTATAGTTAAAACTACATCCAGAATTTAAGGCTTTAAACTTACCATCATTTTGCAATATAACCCCATAACAAAAAACTCTTTAAAGAAGATACTACAATTATCTGTATAATAGATAACAACAAAACACAATTATAAGCACTATTGAACTTTTATATTCATGCAAAAGCTCATTTATCATTTCTGGTATTTGAAATTTTGCTTTCTCTTCTTAACAAATTTTCTTTTTGCGGATTCCTGTCACAAACGTTTACCCAATTTTTAATAGAGAGAATTTAAAATTATTGTACTTGCACATTAGATAAATTGCTTGAGAAACATAATAATTTGTAAATAAGTTAATTGATAAACTAGTGATTTAATATTAAACAATTTACTAGTCGATAATAAATTCTAACACAACAATAAATTGCATTTTCAACATGAAATCTTACGAAATTTGAAATTTTCAAACGTAAAATCTTAAAATAATAGAAATTCTTAAATTTCCTGCGACTTGAATGACTTCTAAGTTCTAAACAGCAAAAGTTTTCATTATTCTCAGTCAACTTTATAGAAAATACATTTTGGCTTTCCAATAGAATAAACCACCTGCATGGGGCTACATAGAGGGAATCCATTTCCATTCTCTTGACCACGGCTTCAAGAAAGACGAGCGAACGAAAGGAAATGACAGCCAAAATATGTGTCCTGGGGAATAAATTTCCTGCGGACGCCTGATGTATGGATATCTCTAGCTATTTTGGGTTTCTGATTGACAGATTACATTCATTACGTCTCACTTAAAATGTGACCAACACTTAATTATTAGAAGAAGACTTGAAGTGAAAAAAACGACCATGTAAGTGAACATGGGAACGTTAAGAAGTCAATTAAAGTTAGCCCAAGAAATTGAATATGACTGTAAGATCATTTGACGGGATAGGACCTAATCACCTAAATCATGCTTTAAAAAAAACAAAAACTAAACGAGCACTGTCGTCTTGGTCGAATTCGTATGATCAAGTTCTTGGATTTCATTCGAGGTGAGCTACGGTTTGATCTAATTGTAAGGTATGGGACTTGAATCCCATATCGATTAAATACAAAGTTGATATGGGATTTATAAGGACTTTGAGCTCTCCACCCTCATAAGCTAGCTTTTGGGATGTGGCTCTCCTAAAGTCCTTATCAAT
>JANTPM010000149.1:7406-18620 GCA_025434745.1 Erythroxylum divaricatum | reverse complement strand
AACCACGCCGATCCGGCCCCCCATCTTCCGCACAAAAAACAAAAGTCCAAAAACAAATAAAAGGAAGACAAAAGTAGATCCAGCTGTTACAGTAAACAATTCAGGTGGGTATAGAAGGAGGGGCAAACTAAAGCTGGGGGACTGTGATTCGTTACCGTGGGGGTTTGGTTCGTGACCCGAATAAAATCTTGTTTTTCGGAGCGGAACCTCCCAGGTTATGGCTAAACGATTGGATAAAAGGGTCAGATGTTGAAGATTAGTTTAGGGCTTGGGAGGGCATAAGGCACAGACGAATTGAAAATTTTATGGATTTATAAATAAACAGATCACTCCTACTCCTAGCCCTACCAAACTGAACTTCTCTTCTTATCCTCTCTCTTCTTCACCTTCCCCACCGCCGCAGGCACCGGTCTGGTCGGGGGCTACCCTTTTATGTATGGCTCGAGTGAAGTGAGCCACTCTGGTGTGGCGTTTACAATTCCTCAGCCAATCTTACTCTATTTTGTTAACCAATGTTAAGCTTAAGACAGGCACGCATGCCTTTTATAAATTAGACTGGCAGCCTTTAGCATCCATCTTGTTCTTAACTTGTGACTTTTTTTTTTTCTTGTTCTATTTCTTAGATCTTACTGGCAAGCAATGTGAAGCCTTAGTATAGTACCTGCTGTCACCTGATATTATAAAGTTTATTATGAATATTACTAACAAACTAGAATTTATATGACGTCAAATCAAACCAAGTAAAAGATAATTTAACAGCGGCCTAGCTACTTTGTTACCCTACAATGGTCTCCTCCAACTCCTTAGGACAGCGACGAGCACATGGGCAAAATTTTAGGGAGACAGTTTAGTAGGCAATCATTTGCAACTCTATAGTATGAATAATATTACAGATAAAAGTAATTCTAGAGAAATAAGCAGAGCTGCACTGCACAGCATCGCCATACATTACATGTATATAAATACTTGTAGGAATGATAACAAGAAGACAGAGCAGTCAACCTCGGTAGATGCTTCGTCTCTTGAGGAAACGCCATGTTAATGATTCCTATTCTTCCACCACCTAAGCATTTTGCCTCACCTGATATTTGTTAACACAAAATCCACTCCAGGACAGGACTATTTCCATGTAACAGCACTTGTAGAGTGGTCCATAGTATTGTATTTCACCTTGTTAGCCCCAGCATCTAACAAGATCAACTCCTTCAGCTCTAGTAGTCGTAAACGATCTTATGCAAAGAAGTCTACCACATAAATCTAGGTAAAATTACCCCCTCTCCCCCTCTCCTGGTATAGTATTAGCATGCAATGTCTGTAACACTTTCATTGAGTTTATCCGGGTTAGTTTATTGAGTATGAAACCCAGAGAAGAAGCCTAAACCTAAAATATTTGTTCTTATACTATCTGCTGTTAGATAAGAGGCGACATTGATTAGGATGTGTGCCGCCTGAACGATAGTTCTTCTATTTACTCCTATTTTTTATTGGTTATTTACTCTCCCTGAAGACGAACAATTTAAGCCTTTTCAACCACGACACATGCAAAGGCTTCCAATCCAGCAGAGGCGCCCAAGAAATATCTGGGCATACACGAAGAAGCAAAGCAAAGCAATAGTCATAGAATAAATAATCACTGGCTAAATATTTGAATTGAGAAAAAGAACATCTAGAATGAAGGGTTTTGCGTTCGAGACAAACGCCCAATAGAACCTAAAACTAATTGGCTATATAATTGAAAACCTGATACTTTTCTACTGATTAAATGATATGCCCTTCACAAGATAAATGAACCCCAAAAAAAAATAAAAATCAGCAATCTAACTTGTGAACCGTCTTATCATCTGGCAAGAGACAACAGAGTCCAACCAGAACTTTAAAATCAGCCTCTTGCCTCTGGTCACGTTGGCCACAATGCTGTGCAGCCATCAACCCTGGGTACACAAATTGTCACAAAAAGAACGAAAATGTCAGCGACTTTTAACAAAACCAGTTTTAGGAGCACGATAGGAGTACTAAAATTCAAACAACCGCAATTCTTAAACCAACTACTTTTCAATAACATGGCCCACTTCTTTAGTAATATCCAAAAAGGACAAACATGACTGCTGAGTTAGTCTCACATAAACACAATATTGATAGGTCTAATCAATTGCTCTAGGAGCTGGATGTTTACATTATATGTTGAGCTTCATTAGAACATGAAAAACATAGCTCAAGCAACCTTCAAAAAGTAACCAACAAGTCAGCAACCACTGTGGCCTAGTAGTGGTAGAGGGAGACAAATTGCTTCTTCCTCCGTCAGAATTCAAATCGGGAAGGTAGCATTTGGTGGTTGGGATTAAACTAAGCAATTTTGGTACTCGTTCCATGATCAACTACTAGAAGACACGGTAAAGATACCAGATGAATAGTGAATTGTAACAATCTAAAAACCTTGTGACCTTTAAGGAAAAAAGTATTGTCCAATAGAAATACCAGAATATAGCTCAACTTGACTTGGGCACAATGGTACTCCTAAATGAAGGTTGGATTTTCTTGGTCAACCGTTCCGTAAAGGATCTAGCACCCATAGAACTTAGGCTTGCAAACTCTACAAATGAAATTCAACGAGGCTGTTTGTATTTCAGCTCCAAAAGCTTCATGATAAAACTCATTCTTGCAATTTGCACAGATAGTAGGAACAGAGTTTCTGCCTGTAGCCTTAGGCAACAAATGCAAAGCTCCCTTCTCATGCCAGAAAGATGAGTTAAAACCATCAGAAATTCCTGCAGCACACGAAAAGAAACTGGATTCATCTGAATGAGTGCTCATCTTAGAAGTTGTTGGATAAAATTCCAAATTTGTCATGCTGCTCAATCCCCCTTGACAGCCATCAAACTTTTGAGCAATTTCACTTCCACCCTGTTCATTGCAACAAGAAAAAAAAAATACAAGTTATGATAACTTTATAAATCACCAAAAACACAAAGGTTCTGAAGAAACACCAAATATTTCTACAGAATCCGAAGCAAAGATTTACTTCTACTCTAAGCTAAAACTGTCCCAACTCTCCAACATTGTAAACTTTAATATGCCCACTATAACTTTCATTGTAGAATAAATGGGTAAGCCTCTTAAAACAAATCCTTGTTTTCAAGCATAAAAAGAAAACTTAAACGGAGGACAAATCAAGGGCTAAATGTAAGGGAATATTAACATTCTATTCACAATGCCCAAGAATAACCCAGTGTCATAAAGAAATGACTGACCAAGTATTTCCTAAAGTTGAAACAATTTGCAAAACTGTAACAATAAATGTCACGATAGAAGCATGATCTTCAATTAACATGCAGTATTTTAAGTATGAGCATAGCTAATACCTTATCAGACACCAAACTATATGCAGGAAAATAGTCTGCAGATTGCATATCATTGATTCCCCACATAAAATCTGCGGTGACATTTTCTTTAGGTTGTTTGTGGCTATCAAAATCAATCACCAAATCACTTTTCCTAGAACTCTTGAAGCTGTCAATGCTAGGCATGACATCAAGTGTGCCTGAAAAAAGCCTGTTCATATTATTCTCAATGCCCTGTGAAGTAGTATTGCCAGAGAGACAAAGTATACTCTCTACTGATTCCCTTTTGTGCTTCAGCTCATGTGCAGTGCCACTGCATAGATCAATATTGTCTTCATCAGCAAAAGTACGCTGCTCATGATTTCTCTGACTCTGAGAACATGTTTCCTCCACATAACTTACCATTAAATCTCTCTCCTTTTTGCCGTATGACGCAAAATGTTTTTCATCATTACTGAAGCTTCTCTTTTCCTTATGTTTGTGCTCCTTCACCGTGATGGAGAACTCCTCACTCACATTATTTTCATTTTCACGTGCTTGCCTGTCACAAAATAGCCTTATCACGTTGCCGTCAGAATTTGTATTCTCCACAGGCTTCTCCTGTGGATTATTGAAGATTCCAAGTAAGGAACTGTCGAACCCTTTTTCCACATCAATTTTAGTAGCATTGACAGCAACCAAACCAATATCTATGCTATCACTATCCTTAGAGGATGACACTACATTATGATTGTGCACCTCCATTGTATCGTTAGAGAACTTGACCTCATTATTTTTTAGAAAAAAAGTTTGCTCAACACCAGATAAAGTAAGCTGAATGCCTTCATATTCCTTTTTTTGATGTGGTTTGATTAATGTGTGCTTGGCAGTTGCAATGGTATTATTTCCAATATCATGCATTTGCTCTTCTGCATTTGGAACAACAAAGCAGCTTCTATGACTTATATTCTCAATCTGTAAAGGGTTACTGCTGCCAGCAACAGCTCTTTGCTCATTATCTCCACACTTAACCACTTTATCAAATTCAGATTCATCTATCGGAATGGCAGACAAATCATTCAATTTAGGGTTTAAAGCATGTTCTTTTTCATCCAAGTATGTAAATGAAGCATTGTTAGAACTCATTTCCAGCATAGGTTCCACTGTGGTGGAAATGAGAATCTGATTTTCACTACCTAGAGATCTGTAATCTATGTGTTTACCAAATGGAACTGTTGAAGAAGCTGTGGAACTATTGTTCTCCTGAATCTTAGTTGCAACATTCTCCTGCATAATGCAACTATTACCAAAATCAGATATTGGCTTATCTTTGCCAATCAAATTCTGCTCATCAACTTCCATGTAATTCAGTTTGGCAGATTGAACTCTATCCTCAATGTCCTCAACTCTATTCAAATCATCCTTAACAATAGAGGCCTGGTCCCTATTAGCAGAAACACAGCTGTGAATATGTGCAATGGTGTACTCCGCATCAAAATTATTGATCCCATTCATTGGAGACCTTAAAGCATCGTCTTCATCATAAGATTTATGAATGCAACTATTCTGAATAGTTGATGAAGTTAATTCTCCAAATGAACAAAAGTTTGTTCTCTCAGCAGTTTCAATCATCTTCTCCACTTTTTTACTATTACTAAAACTAACAAAATCATGTGAACCAACATCAATTGCAACAGAAGTATTCACTTCGCAAAATGGAACAATAGTTCTTTCATCCTGAGTTGTATTATCAGAAGTTCTTGCAACAGCATCCTGCTCAATTGTAGTTGATTCTTTAATGTTTGTAGCGATGGAAGGAACTCCAGTAAATGCATGTCTAGAGCCCTTCACACCACCAGATTTTTCGACTCTTTTGACATAGTCTTTTATGTGGTTTCCAAGGTGACCATTATACCGATGCTTTTCTTCAAAAATTTTACTGCAGAATTGGCATTGATACTTTCCATTTTTAAGTATCACCTCTTCATTTATAGATGTTCCACATCTAAGCCTCTTTGGGGCCCTCTGATGAAATGACAATAGATGTTCCAACAAGTCATCCTGCTCATCGAAAGACATAGTGCATTTGTGGCAGTTATATCTTTTACCTGTTTGCATGCAGTCGCCACTCCCCACCTTGAGTTGCGTTGGTTGATTTTCATGTTCAGTAGACGTGGAAGCTATGGGCAACACCAAACAGGAAGTTACATCACCCCCATTATTGTCATTTTTGAGAACATCTCTGACCTGCATGACTCTTTGTTAACATAATCTATACCAAGAAGTTGAAAACTGCAAGTCATGTTAAAACACCAACTTACTCTCCCAGAAGTTATTTTGTCAGTAAACTGCATATTGCTGTCAAAATGGCCATTGTCCAACTCATTTGCATCATGGAGACCATGGAATGATAGCAAGTATGATGAGACTTCCTTGCATGACACAAACTGCCGCCCATTAGGGCTGGATAGTTCCGAATTAGGATTTAGAGGTAAGTGTTATGCAAACAATAAGCAACATGACAAATCAATAAAGAAGAAATCACCAAATTGAAGGAACCACGTCAATCCAGCAATACGTAAATAAATATATCATTTTATTTCCAAATTTTTCATATTTAGTGGGATCCAGAGGACATTAAAAGACAAATCCTTTACAGCTTACCCCACGTGAGTTGAAGGGGAGTTGCCACTCCCACGGGGACTACGACTATATAGAAACTGCATAAGTATGGGGAACTATAGCACCAACAGCAAAAGGACATCCAAAAGGAATGGCAAAATACTGCCACATAAGATGTACACCAGATATATAAAATAATTCCTGAAATTGTTATGAACTGCCCAAGTCAATCAACTTCAACAAAATAACTTCAATCCTATCAGTCTATAAAAGTTGCCTCCCAATCAAACTACTGAACAAGGAGAGGCGTGTCAAATTGTTAATGAGACCAGATCAACTCACAAGACACTGATCATTCATCAACTGTAACAAGACTTACATAATCCTTTTTTTAAAAAAAAATTAAAATGTGTTAAAAAAATAACGTTTACATCTAAGGGATTAGCCAAGGACCCTTTAGTGCATTGGATCACTAGGTAGCTCTAACATCTACCGCATAAACAAGCCAACAAATACAAGCTTTAACACTAAACGACGACGCATACAAGCCAACAACTATCGGTCTTAACACTAAACGACAACGCATAGGAAACTCGGGTTTTTACTATCTAAATTGGGTAAAACGAAATCCCTCTTTCTCATCTTTTCTCATGCGTGTTCAGAACCTTCTCAATTGGGGATGGTGAAGAACTGGCAATGGCGCTGTTCTTCTCCTTCCTTGTCCGTAGATCTTGACCCAGGTAAGTCTCCTCATTTACAGTTCTTCGGATTTTATCAATTTAGGGTACTTATCTTACATAACCTTACCAACGGAGAGATTGTTGTTAAAATAACCTATGAAGTTTAAGTGAAATTATACAAGAAAAATGAGTGAATATCTACCATGCCTTCAAACAATGTGACATCTAAAGGCACAAAAACATATACATGTGTGCATGCGTGTGTGTGTAAAAATAATATGCTTACAATATATATTACCAGAACAATAAAGCAACCAATATGATAATTTCTGGTTAAAATTGTGGCAGTACAAGGAAACAGAAAGAACAAAAGGATAGTCAAAAGGAAGAAATATGAATTCACAGCAACAGAAATGAGGGTAGTTGACTAGCAGAAGAATAATAATTTATATTGGACATATTATGCATCTGAGCCACACAACACAAAGCACCATCGGAAGCTAACATGCATCGAGCCACACAACACAAAGCACAATCAGAAGCTCCTAAGTCCTATCTTAATATGTCCAATATCAATCACTATTCTTCGCTAGTCAACTACCCTCATACAACACAAGCCACAATCAGAAGTTCACATAGTCAAGTCTTCCCGAAACTTAATCATACTAGAAACAGCATTATCATATATCTCATGACCCAAATCCAGAAATTTCAGCAACCATTAGGTTCCGAGAATATTTTCCCACCCGTGACTACCTAGAAACATAGATTTCAATCCCCACTTTTCGTCATTTTCTCCATACAATTAAAAAGAAGATCAAACACAGTAAATCGTTATACTTCGTATAGTGATAGCAATGAAAACAAACCAGGAAAGCCAAAAATCAGTTTAAAACCTTATGTATCTTCTACAACCCAACCGAACCTGACCGGCCTTCCTCTTGAAACAAAGCATGAGCTTCCATCCAACAGGCAACGCATCTCCAAACAAATCAGCATCCACAACTTTCCTCTTATTTCTCCTACTCCCCCACTCTCCGGGCAAACCCTGCAAAAACCCTAAAACCTCCGCCTCCGTCGACAGCCCCGTCGTTCTCCTCCTCAGCTCCTCTCCATACAGTTCCTCCACTCCCCTCAGAGCCGTCAGGTCCACCACCAGTCCATTCTTGTTCACCATCATCATCTGTTCTCTATCTTTGTTCTCCATGACCTCTACTTCATTCTCATTCACATCAATATCCTGACTGTCACTGTCCCAATTCTCAGTCTCTATAGCCACTTGATTAGTTTTGTTGTCATTATTATTATTGACATTATTCTCACTCTTCCGCGGCCGACCTCGCTTCCGTTTCTTTGGAACAGCATCAATAATGCCGGTAGGTATCGGAATCGCATCGCTAACTTCAGTTCCGTCAAAACTAACCGGAACGTCTTGCAATTCTTGATCCTTCACTAACGAGAAACCAAGATACTCTTGAATCGGAACCGGAACAAGATCACTATCGTCTACATTCTCGTTCTCCTTAGAATTGTCACCGAATAGAGACTTGAGAAGAGAAACGATTTGCATGTCCTCTTCGTACAGAGACTGTTCTATACTTTGGCGGGGAATGGGAGATGTGAAGTTATGATTGGAAGAAGAAGGAGCAAATTGCGAACTAGAAGAGCGAGGAGCAAGTCGGAGACGAGAGAATGTTTGTTTTCGGCTTCCCGCTGATTCATTGAAGACGGAGCGATCGATTTTAGGGGTAGACACATCGGAGTCGTTGAGAAGAGAGGAGGCGACAGAGGAGGAGGAGGAGGAGCAGAGAGAGAGTGAGAGAAGCTCTGACTGGGAAAGAAGGCGGAGATCGACAACGGGGATAGATTCTGCCCGCAGACGGTTCGTCTCTTGATCCGGCGAGGTGGTTTCCACGGTGACAGCGGCCATCACAAAGATGCGAACACCAGATCCCGGAGATAAGAGAGAGGCGTAAAATGGTATTAAAGAAGTGGATCTAGAAGAATTGGGGCTTCTCTGTGACTTTCGACGTACTTGATCACTGGATCTAATGAAATGGGTAGGACCATGTAATTGAGCTTGATCCAATATACACTTAAGGGACTGGCAAAACCCGGTCAGATCTTGATGCCCTGGTTTATTGGTTCACTCGGCCTCGAGCCTCGACTAACGAGTAATGGCCCTATCCCTGGGGTCGCAGGTTGACCCGACCAAAACTAGTCAAGTCATACATTTAATCATATGCACCTACACGAGCGTCTAGTTTTATAATCAACGCATCAAGCATTCTACGATAAGTTTGTACCTAATACCAAGTTTTGATTTTAAACCTATATAACTCTCGAATAGTAAGGATCTAAGGTTTCTTTTCAAACAGACAAACTATTTAAAAATATGCATATAGCGAAGTTTCTAGCACACTTTTAACATTTCCTATTAGGTAACAAATAATAAAGAAGTAGGTTTGGTTATTGGTAATAGATAATGAAAAAATTTTAATATATTCTAAATAATTCTAGATTTTTATTCTTAAGAAGGGTGGGGGATAAGTGGGAATTAAATATTGGGAATTTAAAATAAGAGATATTATCAAACTATTCTTAACTTATTATTAAGGTATTACTAAGTTTTTTATTTTTATCATACAAATTATTTTAAGGGGCATAAAGTGAAATCAAATATCGGGATACCAATCTTCGCCTTTTTGATAATGACAAAATATTTAAAAATTGTTTAAGAAATGAAAACAAAGAAAAAATTGATCAAAGTTTTTAATGTCTTGTCTAGTTTGTTAGATTGTCTCCCCCTTAATCAATTAATCAATGAATCCAATAATATGAAATTTAAAACAAGATAGACTCATGAAAAACAATAACTTAATCAAGTAAACAATAATTATTGCAAAGACCAAATTCAGAAGATCAATTTCAGCAATTAACCAATTTAGAACACAAGTAAATTCTCCTCGTTTTTGTCATAATCAAAGCAATCAGCACACTTGATTAAATCACCATCACATTAATAGAGGAACAAGCCATCAAATACAAATAGTCTCAAGTAGCAATCCAATACAAATAGTCTCAAGTAGCAATCCAATACAAATAGGAAAAGCACAAACAATAAAAAAAATAGTATGAAATGTAGATCTAGGCTAGATACAAAAATCATCAATATATTTTATAAACAAAGAAATAATTTGTCCGCCAAGCGGAGATTTTCGAGGCTGTCCCGGACATCTCTGTACATCAAAGAAGGGATCCCGGCTCTAGAGTTCAGACTCTGGTTCATCCTCAAAAAGTGACGCAGGATGCCAATCGAAGGAGGGCAGCCGAACTGATGGCACAGCAAAGTCAACCCATTGATAAACCTCCAATCATTCGGAGGAATTTGGCTCGGCATCAACTGATACGTAGCGCACACCTCGTCAACAATCGGGGCTTACGGGAGCCTCATACGGCCAACCGAGAAAAAACTATCGAAGACAGCAAAATACCCACTCAGATTGTTGTGGATTCGTTCGTGATTGAAAGCCAACCTGGGTCCCCAGAACAAAGGGATGTTGTTCCTAATAACCAACCGATTCAACTCCCCCACGGTCATCGTCGATGCATTTCTCGATGGCTCCTCCACAACCAACACATCATTCCGCTCTCTCGTTGAGATTTCTTCAACGTCTCCTACCACACTTCTATAACTGGCCGCCGACATGTTCACTAAGAAGAAATCTTTGAAAAGACTTTAGAGGAGGAGACGAGGGAAGCTGACGTACCTATTTAGCGATTTGAGGTTGGGAAATCAGACAACGGATTGAAAGAAATTTCCAGGAACCGTGAACGAGAAAGAGCAAGTGAAAGCAGAGTGTAAGCTGGAGAACGAAAGCAAATGTAAAGAACTCTGCAACCCATTGACCCTGAGTACTTATAGAAGACCGGTCGAAGGGACGCTCAATCAAAGCTCAACACATGGAGAAAATCCGAGCCAAGCTCAGACACGTGGCGAAATCCGAGCCGAGGTAAATTAAGGTTGTTCAAAATCTATGGGTCCATCGGTCCATCTTTCAATGATCAGTCTTATACCTTTTGGATATGTCAGGCCCAGACCCAATCAATACATCCATAGCCCGTTCGTAGGTGGAAGTCTCCCATGCAGATGTAAAAACTTAAACCTAGCACCCGCTCCATATATAAGGTACGACTCTACCATAATGGAGGTATGATAACCCTAGCTTTCTCTACATACGGTTATCTCACCTACACAAAAGACTAACTTGAGCGTCGGAGGGGCTTATCGGGAAACAACCTCCGACGTGTCTTCTTTGTTTTGTAGGAATCTTCAAGCCAGAATTCTCGTGTTCAGCAGTCGACTTTATGGATCCAAACGGTAACGTACAGTCTCGCCAGAACCAGGCTGAACCAATTCGTAATTGGATTAGACAACTCAGAGTACAGGCAACGTCTTTTATTACTGTCTTTAAAAAAAATCTTAATGGTCGTGATTGTAAGTACTATGTGGATGGATCGGCAACATTGGGTCCAAGTCCAGTCTCATGGGCCAATCGATCAGTCTTACACCTAAGGCCTAACCAGGGCCTAGC
>JANTPM010000148.1:132288-155314 GCA_025434745.1 Erythroxylum divaricatum | reverse complement strand
GTTAAGTCATCCTTCTTAAATAGAGAATTACATGATGAAGTGTATGTAAGTCAACATCCTGAACTCGAAAGTTCAAGCAAACCAGACAATGTGTTCCAGTTGAAGAAGGTTCTCTATGGGCTCAAACAGGCCCCAAGAACATGGTACAGTAAAATTGGCGATTTCTTTCATGTCAAAGGCTTCAAGAGGAGTATGCATGCACCAAACTAGTGCGTTAAGAAGCAAGGTATAAGTGATTTGTTGATAGTAAGTTTATATGTTGATGACATGATCCACACTAGTTCATCAAATTAGCTTATATTTGAATTTAAAAGCTCCACGAAGTTAATGTTCAAGACGACAGATTTGGGTGAATTGCATTATTTGTTGGGATTAGAAGTTATTTAACGCAAGGAAGGAATATTTATATCTCAAAAGAAGTACATTAATAATACTCTGAAGAAATAGAACATGAAGGATTGCAAAGAAGTCGTTACACCCATGAATATCAATGAGAGACTACAAGCAGACGATGGAACCGAGCAAGTCGACGGTAATCAATATCAAAGCCTAGTTGGTCGTCTTATACACATCCAAACATCAGCTTCTCAGTATGCGTACTCTCTAGATTTATGCATTAGCCTACTAAGCATCATTTTGGTGCAACTAAGAGAGTGCTTGGATAATTGGCTGGAACAAAGGATACGAGGATATGGTATTAGAAAGCAGTTTCGTTTAGCTCTAAAGGATATTGTGGTAGTGATTAGGCAGGACTTATTGATGATCGAAGAAGAGTGTCAGGAAGCTGCTTCACTCTAAGGTCAGGAATTGATTCATGGGGTTCCAAAAAACAAACTACTGTGGCTCTTTTATCCACAGAAGTTGAATACGTTGTAATAACTTCAGCAACATGTCAAATAGTATGGCCTTGAATTCTATGTGACTTGAGTTATGAGCAAAAGGAAGCTACTAACTTATTATATGACAACAAACCAACAAAGAATCATGTGTTTCACAGCAAGACCAAACGCATTAAGATTAAATATCATTTTATTAGGGAGCAATGGGTAAAGGGGTAGTTTAGTTATCAAGTTGCTAGACAGAAGAACAAGTTGCAGATCTTCTCACAAAAAATCTACCACAAAAGAAGCATGAATAATTTTTTGTTCAGTTGGGTCTCTCCAAAATTTGAATGCAGGGGGAGTGTTGGATAAACTAGTTAATTCAAAATTTTAAGGAATTGTTCTGTTATTCAGTTGTTAAATAAAGTAGATGATAGCGTCAAATTTTTTAGATACAAGTAACTCGTTGAGATTTTTGCTCAACAATCTTTTATTTTTTGATCCCAACACATTTCTATTTCTGCTAGGCTTTAATAAGCTTCTCTTCACTTTCAATAATACGAACGATTAGCAATATCATTTCTTTTCTTTCATCACCGTTTTCCTCAGTAATGTATTTCTCTTCTTTCATCGTTGTTTGCTCCAACACCGTCGTCCCTATTGCCCTTTGGCCTTAGATGACGGCTAGATGGCAATGGAATATTAATACGTAGGAATTGATTCGATCAACCAAATTGTTATGACTAGCAATGAAGGGTTAAAACCTTCAGTTCTATTATTTTGTTCCAACTCTATTTTATGCTCAAAATAATGTTGTTTTGTAGTAAAAACTACACCACATTATGTATAAAACCTACAAAAAGACGTCATATTAGGTCGGGAATAAGATTATAACAGAGTTATTAAAATAGAGGATCTGATCCCAGCAATAGATACGGGTGGAATCAACCCAATATTTATAATAATTTATAAATTATATACTCATTTTAATTAATTATTATATTTAATTTAAACATTAATTATAATATCTATTTTAATTTTAAATTTTTAATACCTAAATATTACTTATAGGCTACAAAACATGTTTTTCAATTAAAAAAGATGCTCTCTATAATGTAGTGGAATTATCATTTATCATGAATTTTTTTGTGAGTTTTTCTAAATACTAATGTTTTAAAAATTAGGTCAGAAATTAAACTGATAAGTTTTTAGGAGTACTCTTAACAAAAAATACTAATATTTTAAAATATGCATTAAAAATTAAATTGATAAAAAGAAATTTAACATTTAATCATTCAGTTGATGTTCAATTGTCAAAAAATCAGTATATAATAAAGATCAAACAAAATTAAATTTTTTTTAAATATAATTAAAGAAAAAGACTATCTTTACACATAAAAAAATTTAGTAAACTGATTAATTTTTAACATCTTTTATTATATTCACACAACTAAAAGTTCCCTATTTTATCTATTATAGTATAACTACAAATTAGAAATAAATGTTGCATTCCTATGCCCATCATTATATTACTGGTTAGCAAATAAGACTGTTTTGTAGAGAAGCAAAATTCCCTCCTTATGGTTATAGACATATTTGGCATTAGGTTGGAAAAGTTTTACATTTATATTTAAACTTAGGCTTAGTTTGAAATTCGATCAAACCCCAAATTTTGCAGTATAAACTTGAGCCCAACCTGGATCGACTCAAATCGACCGTCGACTTTGGTCTTGAATGAAAGTAAATAACAGAAGAAACGAAGCATTAATGTTCTTGAATTAAAATCAACAACTCATTAGTAGGAAGAGCAAGTTGGCAAATTGACAGAGGGAGGGGGCTTTGTAGGAAGAGCAAGTTGGCAAACTGGCAGAGGGAGGGGGCTTTGCTTTGAGTACAGGATTGCTTTCGAAAAAATTTGCAGGACGAAGCTCAAATCCGCTGCTTAGTGTTGGCATGAGTGGAAAATCTTCTTGGTATGGTATATGGTGAAAACCCAAAGTGTACCACAAGATAATGTCCTGATTCTCTATCTCCCTGTTTCTGCATTTACAGATTTTCACATTATCACCTTAAAAATGTTTTAATGTTCACATGAATTGACTTACCTGAGGCTCCACCTATCCAGAGTATCTTCTCCTCGGCTCTGATCAACAAACAATCCGCCTGCCCATTTTTCTGACTTATTATATGGCGTAACCCACAGATTATACTTGGTGAAGGCTCCTCGTATCTTGGAATAATCATCGTCTGACATAAGAGAACCAGAAACTGATCCTGGGATCAAACGGTAGCCAATGAAGTTCCCCATGTTAGTCTTTTTGTTGGGATTGACAACTAACAGATCAGCTTCTCCTGAACCAAGCTTGACCTTTGCTTCAGACTCAGTTTTAGCGGTCTCGCTAACAACTTTCCAATAAGACTTCCTCGGTGAGGTAGGATCGGTGACTGGAGTCATTTGTAACTTGGACTTGACAAAGGAGTTTTGATCCCCATCCACGTCAAGATCAAGATGGTAGGTAAGGAAGTGATCGTGGTGTACACCTATCGTATTTTCTGCCAAGAGTGTACCATAGATTTCCTCGTTTATGTGGTCATTGTGGGTGTATATTGATCCCCTAACTTCTAACAAACCAGTTAACCCAACCTGCAAGAGGAATCAGATATTACTGTGAAGTAAGTAATAGCATTCAATGAGCTTCACTAAGTTTTGATCTACCGTGACTTTGATTGAACCACTCTGCTTGAATTCCCAGTCATTGATATAGTCATAGTTGCCTACAGTTGAAACCATCCTCACAACCAGGCTCACTTCTGGCCTGACTTCAGTTACCTGCATTCACATTTCTTGTATGATCTTGAAAAAAAAAAAAAAACTTAATAAAGTCTACAAAATTTTCACTTACCACTCGATCTGGGATTCCAAGCTCAGTGTGACGCCACATTATGTCGCCACCATACTTCTCAAATATGCAGAACACGTTAGGCATTTTTACAGCCATCCCGTCTTGTCCAGCAATGTAAGCGTCTAGGAAAACTGCGTTCTCAGGACAGTCGGCAAGTGGCTCAAGTTGCACGGCGCACGCACCATATCCGTATTCACCAGAATCAAAGAATGTTCTATAGTACCATTCTTCAGTTAGGTCCATGTACGGTATAAAGAGCTCTGAGACGAACCCTCTGTACAAGACTTGCCTGTACTCCTGTTTCTCAACATTCAATATCGATGCCAATGATATAATTGCACCCGCTCGAGCATCGAAACTAATATGGAAATCCCAATTGGCCCATCTGAGAAACATTTTAGGAAATTCATCAAAATTGTTGATGGTTATGTAACATAAACATCAGAATCTTTAGATACCTGATTTTACTGCCATCAATTGTAAAACTAGGGCCGTCAGGTTGCACAACTTTAATCCCCTTAAGACCTGGCGCAATTGGTGGCTTCTGCTGTGATCCCCTGTAATCCGTTCCATCTGCCTTCGGAATCGGAACTGTTAACCTATCTTTAAACTCAATGATCTTCATCTTATCGAGATCAACAGTCACAGTTACTCCCTCAATTGGCCTCATGTACAAATTGACAGTACCGTCCAAGTAGTAACACATTACCTTGACTACTCTTTTGCTCCGCGTCTTCTCTCCGTACCATCCCACGGTAAAACTCTGACACACAACCTCTTCAACCTTGAGCGTCCTCCTCCTAATTGACTCCAGAAACGGTGCGTACTTGAACGGCAAAGAGTTAGCCAAGCTTTGCTCTTCATAAGTGAGCGGTGGATAGCCATAGCCATCGTAAACTTTGTCCGAAATGATCCTCTCCAGTGACAGGTCAACAACGATTTCGTGGGTTTTATGATCAATACGTGCAACAACAAGAGACTGGCGAGGTGGGGTTTTCGTGGTTATGCTTTTCACCCAGGAAAGTACCGCGTGTTTGGAGGGGTCTTCTAGACCTACGTAGTGAAATGTAAGATTGTGGTTGGAGGTAGTGTAGGAGCTTTGAACGATGGCTATCACCAGTGAAAACTCAGTTGGTGTTAGAGAGTCAAGTGGATGATGGTTCTGGTGTGTAGTGGAAATGAATAGATTGTAAAGAAGAAGAACAAGTAGGAGATGAGTTCTGTGTTGTATTTGGGGAGTCATAGGTTCACAGGAACAATTACACCAAGATGTAATCGGAGTACCCAATCAAAGTTGGGTACTTGGGCTTTGTAGATTAAGAAGTAAGTGGAGTATCAAGTGTCTAGATGCGAAATTGAGTGGACTGACATTTTTATATTAAGTGAATATTATAATTTTATATATTATAATATGGTATAATTTTATTTTTTTTATATAAAGGGAAAAAAATACACAGGTCACTAAATGAGACAGGAAAAATAGCGCTCCGATAGATCCTCTAAAAGGAGATTAAGACACCTTGTAGGTGTAATATCAAAATAGGTGATATCAATATCTGTCAGACCAGTCTGAGTAGCGAGTCAGTCGGGACATCTGTTACTTTTTCGGTACACATACCGATAAATAACAGACCAATTCCGGTTGAGAAGTTTCAAGATATCCATGACGATAGGATTGTCCAATTGAGAGCAGGACGTCATGGAAGAAAGGAGAGTGCATCCCCAACGAATCTACTTCCAATTCAACCCGACAAAAGCCCAACCGTCAAATCATAAAGAGTCCTGTGTAGAAAATCCAGAGTTTCGCTAACTATGCTGTCTACCATCCTATAAGTTGAGCGAAGCCGCTAGCTAAATTGAGAGCCACTGTCCTTATTACACTTCGGCTTGACGCAAGTATTGTTCGATTAGGCAAATTGTGATGACTTTGGTATTACAAAATGTACTTTCCAACGAAAATAGATGCTCTATCTATTCATCGGAATTTACAATGCTTGCAGGTTGTCTTTAGGAAAATATATTCCTTAGATTTAAAAAATTCTAACCATAGGAGATAAGAGTTGGATTCTCTTACGGTGCGCCATGTTATCTCTTCCTCACTGCACCGTATTATCTCTTTCCCGGATAATCGTTCCAAGGTACTCAACTTCATTATCACATGCAAAATTGGCCTGTTGTTTATGGCCACGTTTGTTAAAAAAGTAATAAATATGCTGACTGACTTACTTTTCATGTAGAATATTCTGTTGTCGGTCTCATGTTTTTTTTGATAATACACCTATAAGTTGCCAACGTAATCTTTTAGAGGATATATCAATGATTTGTTTTTTCAGACTTATTTTGTAACTTCTGTTGTATTTTTCCTTTATTCAAAAAAAATTCTAAGCATAGTGTAAGGAAAAATCAAATTTTATTTGGTCATTTTTTAATATATTTAATCATTGTATACGTTAATTGACATTGCATGAAAAATTAAATACTCCAGAACCATCATCCGGTTGACTCTCTAGCACCAACTGAGTTTTCACAGGTAAAAGCCATAATACAAAGCTCTTACAAAACGTCGCGTTAGATTGCTTGAAGAATATTTCAGATGAGGAAAGAAAGAAAGAAGTAAGAAAGGAGAATATAAATATTAGATTCGAACAATTCGTCATGCTCTTTATTAGATTATTTATGGAACTCACTCACACGAAACAAAGAAACCTACAAGGAAATAACAACCTAGAAATTAGGGGACTGTTCCACCACCTAATCCGGTGGAATCAAAACAAATCACCAAAACTTAAGGCATCAGTGTCCTAATGCAACTTAACAATCCTTGACCTATTTGTATTAAACTTAACAATAAGAAATCCTAATCCTAACTGGCCACATCAGCTCTTGGCCACATCGGAAGCAAATATGCATCGGAAGCAATATTGGTATTGATAGAGTCTGACTAAAATTAGCTTTGCATTCGGTATTAATGGGATTCGATGATTTTGAGCCAAGATTAGAAGTAAGGCAATTGGTTTTTGAAAATTTCTTTTATTATTCTTAAGGATTTGATCAAGATTTTTTTTGAGTGTTTTCAGCCTCTACGGATTTGCATTCATGTGCAGCCATTTGGATGAGAAAACTCGTCTCCACCAAATTGTTAGAAAATAGGCGTTGGACATCCTTATCTAAAAGAGCCTCTATATTCTTCTTTTGCGTTCCCTGAAGCGTGTATTGATGTCCATTAAGATTGAATGTCATAATATAATATTAATGATATTATAATATAAGCGTGTATTGAAGAATATTAATGATATTGTATTAATTAATAATATAATATTATTAATTAATATAATTTTAGTATTATTAATATATAATTAATATAATGAATATTAATAATAATTAATATAATATTAATTAATAATAAGTAATTAATATTAATTAATAATAATATTATTAAGTAATAATAATTAATATTAATAATATTGTATTAATTAATAATATTATATTATTAATTAATATTATTAATTGATATTAATTAATATTAATAATATTGTATTAATTAATAATATATTAATTTATATTATTAATTAATTAATTAATAATATTTTGTTAATAATAATTATAATATCATTAATTATAATAATCATAACAACATCAATAATAATATTAATAACAACAATAATAATAATAATAATAATAATAATAATAATAATAATAATAAGTCTTATTACACTACAGGGACATTTTTGTCATTGACACTGTTTTTTGTTCTGAAGACAACAATCAAACACATTTATGTACTCAAGACGAGGACAATAATCTCTGTTCTGTCCATTGTAACCAAACATCTCCGTTTCTTCAATTCTTGTCCTATCCTGTCCTGTTTCGTCTAGTCCCGTTTTTACATGCTGCATTATTAATTGAATACATCTAACTCTTTCGAAAAAAAATCTTACTCGTTTTAAAATTAAGTTTGAAAATAAAAATAAAGAACTAAAAATAAGAATGGACCGTGCCCAATTTCCGAACGCGTCCCTTTGTAATCTCCACGCTGAATGCCCTCAAAATCCCACAAATGCCAGCACGCCCCTCTTGTCACTGTATTCGTTGCCGATAACGACTTATAAATCAAATTAAAAGTTCAACCTCAAAAACCCCTATTTACGCTTCTTCTTCCACCGCTAGCTATGGGTACGTCACTAATTTCCTTTACTTCATTTCCTAAATTATTTACGTTATTTGTTTCTTTCTCTCTGTTTTTTTCCTCCTTCAATCTTCGATTTTTAGTTCGTCTTTTTATTCAATCCGTGTCTTTATTGTTGGATAATTGATGTATGAGTGGATCTGTTAATATGAAGCTCTTTTGTAACTTATTATAGCAGTTCTGATCTCAAACTGCTTTTTTGTTCTTCGTTTTTTGTTGATTGGGTTATACCCTGTGTTTTCATTTGTTTCTTTTAGTTGGTGTTGAGATATTTACCTCTCTCTCTCTCTCTCTTTTTTGAAATCTGTTTGGACAATTTTAACCGAACGAGACTTTTTATGATTGCGTTTTAATTGCACAAAAAATCGACAGAAAGCACTATCTTTTGCACATTTAGGGAAATTAACTGTGAGCAATTTCTTGTAATGGAGTGGCCGAATTGTAGAATGAAGTAAGGTTTGGATGTTGTTACTATTACGGGTGCTGCATTCCCCTGATATTTTCTTTGCTGCCAACTTCTTGAAGTTTGAGTGTTCTTTTTAAAGTAAAACAAAGAATATTCATATTAATTAATTGACTTGACTGTTTAAACGTTCTTATTCATTGCAGATATTGAAGAGGAGATTAGCTCGTTGCAGCTTGATTCAGCAGGTGGTACTGAGACTGATTTAGAACTGCTCTAGCCATCGATCATTTGAAATTTCTTTTTTTCTTTCTGTATTGGTTTATTCTGATGCTTTTGCCTTCTTGCTTTCAGTTTCCACTATCTTTCTTTTGCTTTTTTTTTTTGTTTTTCAACAAGCTTTTGGTGAATGTCCTGTTAAATCTTAGCAGAAGTTAATAATGGGTTGTCCAAGCCAGAAGAAAATTCCAGGACCGAAGAAGTTGACAAGTGGGATATAACGGAGAAAGGTTGGTAGTCTAGTAAAATCCATGTTTCAAAATTTTCTCCATACTTTTGCTGTAGAAGCATGTTTTGGTATGTGAGAGAGTTTACACATGTTTTAGTGCGTCATATAATTCTTTAAT
Organism: Erythroxylum divaricatum; assembly: GCA_025434745.1. NCBI lineage: Eukaryota > Viridiplantae > Streptophyta > Magnoliopsida > Malpighiales > Erythroxylaceae > Erythroxylum > Erythroxylum divaricatum. The sequence continues at coordinate 146,375 of JANTPM010000148.1, read as the reverse complement.
TGGCTGATTGAATCAAGACTTTAGTATTCCATCCATTTGTGTGAAGGATGTCAAGTTGTTCAATGTCAAGAGGTTTCTATAGAATCAATTAAAGAACCTTTTCCTTTCATCAAAACTGTTGCTTTCTGATCCCGTTAGACAGAATAATGTAGACATATGTGGCATCACATATGACCATTTCAAGCATTTGATCATATAGTGGACTCCCAAGTGTTTTTTCTTTGAAACAATTGCTCTAGAAAATCATAGAACAATAATTTTGTCGTTGTATCTTGAGAGAGTTGATTAGAGGTTTCTTATTCATGGTGCAAAACTAGCTTTTTGGTTTGTTCTTGACCAGATACCTTGAATTAATGTGTGACTGATACTGGAAAGGAATGTAGAGCTCTCCCATAGTCTTTTGGTTTTTTTAACTGCTTGGCATCCTGCCCTTGCATTCTTGATCTCCTTTTTATGTGACATGCTGTGTGGTTTGATGGAGATGTGGGAACTAAGACCTACTTAATTTTGTTTGTTTTAGAATTTGACCGCACAAGCCTGTTCTTAGTTGTTCCTCGTTAAAACTTTAAAAAAATGTTGGTTTTACAATACATGTAATTCTTACTTTTTACTCAAAATATCATGAAAGTGCTGTCATGTATGCTTCATTACTTCATTTACTGTTAGAAAAATTTGTTATTACTGCCTATTGTGCCATGTTAAGTATGTAAAGACTGGGTAACATTTTGCGTCAGTTTATCCTTTCATAAATTTTTCACGTGAAATTTTCAGATCCAAAAGACAATACTGCTTTGAACTATCAGAAACAGCATGTTGATTCAAAAGGTACTTGCACTCAACTTTGGAATATTACATGAACAGTGGCTAAGTATTTGTATTTTTGTGCCACTGATCTTTCTTGGCATTGTGATTGGCTTCAATTAGTGGAGAAAGCTACAGAAGTATCTGCTCCTCAAGTGGCTGGGGTTGTAGAGGAGATGGAAGATAAAAAGAAGCGACATTTGAATGTGGTGTTTATTGGCCATGTTGGTGAGTTGAATATACGTTGCAGTTCAGCCATAGTTAACTTGTGCTTTTACTGATATTTCTTACATCTTACTGTACTATTCCCTGTAATTGGGTTATTCCTTGATTATTCTCTTGGCAAGCCTTTAAAGAAAGTCACTGTACTGCAAAGCATGCATTGAAATATAATTGTTACTTGGGACTGACATGTTGGTTTTTGTAACATAAGTAAACCTACAGCATAAGCTTTTATAGTTACAATTACCTTACAGCTATTTGACACTGTTTAACACTTGAAGAACCAGACAGGCTGATTATTGAATTGTTGGTTGTTTATGAACATCTAAATTTGTTGGGAAATGACACTGTGATATTTAGTTTCTCTTCCTTTATTTCCAATTGTTAAGTGGTTAAAAATGGAGCCAGGCCTTGAAAGGATCTTCAGGATTTGGTCCAATTTTTTCCCTTGCAGGCAAATTATTGAGTTGGTTTTCAATTCACTGATATTGTTGCTTACCATTTGAAATTAGATTAATTTACCTGCAACCTCTCCAACTGTTAAGCTGGGTTAGTGTTTAGACTTTTAACAAGAATTCTGATATAGCTATTGTTTCTATGGCATTATTTTCATCAACAATACTACTTTTCTTTTTTGGTGATTTTACTTTGTGTCTATATTCTTGGTGCTGCTTCCGTATGTTTGCCTTTTCCATTCTTAAATTTAATATTTCACATTCTGGTTGCAGATGCTGGGAAATCCACTACTGGAGGGCAGATACTTTTCCTTAGTGGTCAAGTTGATGAAAGGACAATCCAAAAATATGAGAAAGAAGCTAAGGACAAAAGTAGAGAGAGCTGGTTAGAAATTCAGTGCTATATTATTTGGATATGTTTGTCTGATCTTAAGCGTAGTTTATTCTATTTTTTCAAAAGTGATAAGAATGTGATTTTTTATGTTCACTATCTTATTATTGGTCAGTTCATATTTCACCTTGCAAGTACTTTTGATGTTAGTGAATCACTTTTGAAATTTTGTAGTGGACTCTAGAGGCTAACAAAATGTTTAACTCCTAAGATCTCTGTTTTTTCATTTTCTTTCCTCTGGAATGTTAAGTATATCGAATTACCAATAGCTTGGCTCCTGAGAAGCCTAATAAAAAATGAAACTGTTGTTAGCATTGTTATTCTACATGAATGCTTTGGTGATCTAGTTTGGAGTTAGCGGTCATTCATGTACCACTAGAAATTGATATGCAGAATGACTTCTATCTTCAAAACCTAGTATTGTCAGTCCTTGAATTTTTTGAGAGTGCCTATTGAGAGCATGCATGATTCTTATAAGTAACTTCTTTTAGTAGGTGCGGTTGTGCCCTTCATAAATGTTCCTTTTATTCTGTTAAGCGGGAAAAAATTGAAAGTGAACTTCAGAATATTGAATGCTCCATTGTTGCGGTCTTAATTTGTTAAATATTTGGTTCTGTGTTTATTAGGGTATTTGCTGTGAATTTTAGTTTTCTCTTGCTACCTTTCTCTAATTGTCATAATTGTTTTTTGTGTGCTAGGTACATGGCCTATATTATGGACACTAATGAAGAAGAGAGGGTTAAGGTATTACCTGTTGTACCATGAATCTTTTCGTGAATCTTTTTTTTTAGCTGGCCGTTTTACTCTTCATCTGATAGAGTTATGAAGATGTTGATTTCAGCGATCTAAGAATTTATTGTCAAACCTTACAATTTGTATATTGGATTCCTGCTGCTCTCTGTAGGGCAAAACAGTAGAAGTTGGGAGGGCACATTTTGAAACAGAGATCTAGATTCACAATTTTGGATGCACCCGTAAGGCATAAGAACTTTCTTCATTTGAGTGTCTTATACCTATGATTTGCATATAAGTACTTATCATAAGGCATAATTTTATTGATTTATTTCGCTTGGGAATCAAGTTTAGGATGAAATGTGCGTGCTTGTAATATCTTGCCGAGCACATTGCTGTGTATGAGTGTGTATGTGCCTGTGCAGGGATGAGATTTGGGATGACGCATATGCCCCCTTTCCCTTGGGATAGTATTCTCTGATTTTTCATCAGTACTCTATTTAACAGTCATTTAACGATCTTGTAATTCAATAACTCTTGAGTCAAACCACCATATTGTTAATGCTTGTAGACAATCCCATACTTGTAGATAATCCCGTAATTAAGGATTATTCTTAGAGATTATTCTTAGCTCTAATATCTAGCTATATTAGGAGAATCTTTCCTCATAAGGAGTCTTCCTAAATTAGAAGACTACCAAAACTATGTACCCTAGCTCTATATAAGAACCTACGGGTCTAGAGCATACAGATATATATAACAATCTTCTTCATACATCTAAATTCTTACACAATGTGACACACTGACTTCGTTCAGCACTCTATGACAATGAGGATACCCACTGGGGAAGAGACGATAATGCTGCATGGGGACATTAGTCTAAGCAAAACAGTCATATCCCTAAAACCTATAGACAAGACTATTATCTAAGGCCAAGGAGATGTGTAGGATAACTCTTTCAGAGGATGATCAAAGGGATCAACTTCCGAAGGGGGTGCGAGGGTTGATAGAAGAATTCCAAGAAATTTCTCATTGGTCAATTGAGCTACCCCCGTGGTGAGAGAAAAGCCATGAAATCAATTTAAAACCCAGAACAATTGTCATCACTATCTGACCTTATTGGTACCCCCATTATCAAAAAAGAAGAGATAGAAAGGTTCGTAAAGATGTTAACTGTAGGGATTATCCAGCCTAGCATAAGTCCCTTTTCAAGTCTGGTACTCCTAGTCAAAAACAAGGATGGCAGCTGGAGATTTTGTGTAGACTACCGGGCTTTGAATAAGGCAAAGATTCCTGACCGATTTCCCATCCCTATGTTGGACGAATTATTTGATGAGTTGAGAAGGGCTCAACTATTTTCCAAGCTGGATTTAAAGTTAAGATACCATTAGATTCAGGTAAAGACCAAGGATATCCCAAAAACTACATTTTGCACTCATGAGGGTCATTACCAGTTTTTGGTCATGCCCCTCAACCAATGCACCAGCAACATTTCAATCTATCATGAACACCATGTTCAAACCAACGTTATGAAAAGGGGTCTTAGTTTTTTTTTTACATTAATTTACAGCAACTCCATGGAAGCCCATTTGCAACAATTGAGGGAATTACTGACCATCCTTAGAACTCATCGATTATTCCCTAATTTTAAAAAATGCTATTTCTATAGAAATAGCATTGAATATTTGGGTCGTGTCATAATTAAGGAGGGAGTGACTGTTGATCCTGAAAAGGTGAAGGTAATGGGACAGTGACTGATGCCGAAAATTTTGAAAGAATTATGAGGCTTCCTTGGATTAACGGGTTACTATCAGCAATTTGTCAAAGACTATAGTAAGATAGCCGCCCCATTTAAAGAAAGATGCATTCAAGTGGAGCAAAGAAGTAAACACAACTGTATAAGAAGTTAAGAAGGTCATGGTGCAGCTACCGATACTAGCTATTCCTAATTCTGATGTACAAACACGCACCTTGCTCAGGACTAAAGGCAGTACCGATGTAGCTTAATCGACCCGTAGCTTTTTACAGTCAAGCTTTCAAAGGGCGTGCTCGCCTGAAGTCAGTTTATAAAAGGGAACGCATGTCGATAGTATTAGCAATCCATAAGTGGCAGCATTACTTATTAGGTAGGAAAAAAAATTGTCAGAATTGCCTAGCACAGCTTGAAACACCTACTTGAGCAAAGGCTCGTCAATGAGGAGCATCAACGATGGTTGACTGCTCGTCATTGAGGAGCATCAACGATGGTTGACTAAGTTATTGGGATACGATTTTGTGATTGAATATAAACCAAGGGAAAAAAAGGCGACAGATGCTCTCTCGCATACCCAAATTCTTGAATATTACAGTGGCACAATGCATCGACGTACTAGTTCTTCAAGAAGCGGTCAACTGTGACCTTGACTTGGTCAGAATCAAACAAGCCTTGCAAGCATATCTAAATTAGAGTTTGGTTGGGGCCAGCTTTGCTACAAGAACAAATTGGTATTCTCTAAAACCTCAAAATTAATTCTGAAAATTTTGGCTAAATTTCATGACAATTTGGTGGCAAGGCATTCTAGCTACATGAAGACCTACAAGCGAATGATTGCAAAGCTCTATTAGTAAGGGATGAAGGCTGATACTAAGAAACATGTTGACAGCTGTGCAGTTTGTCAATAAAACAAAACCTTGTCACTTTCTCCAGCAAGATTAGTGCAAACTCTTCCTATTCTAGAACAAGTGTGGGATGATATTTCCATGACTTTTGTGGAAGGACTACCCAAATTAGTAAAGTTGAGTGCAATTATAGTGGTAGTGGACAGACTCGATAAATATGCCCATTTTGTCGCTCTTAAACATCCCTACATTGCATCCATCGTGGCTAAAATATTTGTCCAGCATATTATCAAGTTTCATGGCTTTCCAAGATCTAATGTGTTCAACAGAGACAAGATTTTTATAAGCAACTTTTGGAAGGCACTATTTCGCTAGCAACAAACCCAGCCACAATGCAGCACTACTTACCATCCTCAAATAGACAACCAAACGAAAGTGGTCAACCATAGTCTTGAAACTTATCTGCAATGTTTTGTACAAAGACAGTCCCATACCTAGAGTAGGTGGTTGATATGGATGCAAAATGGGAAAAACCTAACTACTTGCAAAGAGGAGTGTTTTATTAGGAGTCTATTAGAGGAGTGTTTTATTAGGAGTCCATTAAAGGAGTATTTTACTTTAGTAGGAGTCTATTATTTCTGCACTAGTTTCTATTATAATTATGTTAATAAAAACAGCTTGAAGAGGAGTCTTTCTAAGAGTCCTAAAACAGCTATTACGTTATTCAATAAAGTAAGCACAAGTTATAAAATTAGCTTTAGAACTAGAATAATTTAGTCCAATCTCGCCAGGCCTTGTCCTTAACAAGTGCTGCTAGTTTTCATCATCAAAAATAGGCTCTACGAGGAAGGGAACCAACGGAAATAAGGGAAAAGATATTAACTTTTCTGAGAATCGTCCTTGGACTTGATCCCAAGTAGGGGCACATAATAGTGATCACCATAGTGCGAATATTGGTATAACACTACCTTTCACAACCACCAAGCTCACACCTTTTAAAATTGTATATGGAAGGGAACCACTGCCCTTACTACAGTACACAAATGGGTGTACATATAATGCCAATGTTGAGGAACAGTTAACAGAATGAGACTTGATGCTTAAAGAAAGCAAGGAGCATCTAAGTGTAGCACGACAACAAATGAAATAACAGGTAGACAAACATCAAAGGGATGTTCACTTTCACATTGGTGATCTGGTTTACTTGAAAATTTGCCCTTACCACAACAAGTTGCTAGCCAAGAAGAGCAAATGATAAGTTATCACCTCACAAATTATTCAAAAATTTGGTCTAGTAGCATACAAATTAGGACTGTCGAACTCAACCACCATCGTCCAATTTTCCATGTGATAGGTACTAACACCCCTAGCTTACATATTCCTCCCATACTCCAAGCTAATTTGGAACGGAAAGTCGAACCATAAGCTATCTTGGGGGTTCGTCCTAGGCAGGACTCTACTAACTCCATTGAAGTATTGGTCAAATGGAAAATCTTTCCAAATTTTGAGGCATCATAGGAGCCCTATGACTACATCCAGCAACAATTTCTAACTTTTAACCTTGAGGCAAGGTGACACTCATAGCTAGGGGTACTGATAGACCTCCAGTTAAGCTTTTCTACTCAAGAATAAAGAAAAGGGGCTAAACGATTAGAAGAAAAGCCCAACAATTAATAAGGTTGATACCAAAGGGCTAATGTTTGTTATTTCTACTTTATTACTTGTTTGTTTTGTTGCTAGAAAGATTCTAGAAAGTTGATGTGGCATGGTTGTTATGGTAAGAGGTCAGGTCAGGGAATATTTAGTTGTCAAGGAATATTTAGCTGGCAGAGGGGAGTGGAACGGAGGCAAACATGATGTAATAGGATAGAAAATGTCTAAGGAGAGAATGGCAACTCTTGATGATGCTTGTAATTTCCTTCCTACTGATTTTCATCTAAATAAATGACCTACACTATTAACCATTTCTCTCCTATTTTACTAGAGACCTAACAACCACCTCTCCCCCCCAAATGCCATCACAGTAGATAAAATTATTTGGGCACTTCACTCATCCAAAAGTTTCACAATAAATCAATTTGGAGGTTAATTGGGCATGAAGAGCAAAAGGTCACTGGTATGTGTGGTTTAAACATCAAATCCCAAAGTTAAGCTTTGTATTTTGAGTGGCTCCACTTCAAAAGTTGAGAACTAATGATAAGAGTAAGCTACAAATCTAACAAAGCATGTATCCTACACAATGTAGAGGAATGATTATCTCCTCTTTCAGTGTGCTTACACCAACCCCATTTTGTAGACCATAATCCATTATTGTTATTTATACTATGCTCATCAAGACTATTAAAAGCATCTCATGGATGTGTGATAAACCCCTGATTACGTATTCCAAAAGGAAGTGACATGCTAAGTAGTTTTAATTGTTTTAGGACTGTTCTACGTATTCTAGATAGGGGTCAGCTATGTATTCAGTCATTCTAGGCAATTAGTTATTTTAATTGTCTATAATATTATGCATGCAGAGATATGAATAAGAACTAATACGAACCTTTTATTGTGGAGATTCTCCCATTGGCTATTATTCCTTCTTTACGTGAGATTATTGCTTATAGAGAGCTTAATAGATTTTGATTTCGTTACTACCTTCTAAAATATCTGTCCCTACCAATCTGGTATCAGTGCAGGTTCGAATATGGTGAACACACGCTCATCTTCTTCTTCTGGTCAACCAAACCCACAAAACACCCAGAACCCACAATAACCACAAAACCTGCAGAATCCTACCCCTAACCTAACTGGAGCTCTTTTGTCGCAACTTTCTGACATGACTACCCAATTGAGCAATCTCAACTCAGAGATGATTGCTCTGAAGACATCCTCCAGTAAGATTCCTCATGTTGAAGGCAATCTCGATAATCAAGAAAGGGGCAAAGCACAAGTGCGGAGCTCTGATGATGAGGACGATTATGACACACCATGGTGGCTGAAAAATCCATCCAAGCGTCCATCAATCAAGATTGAGTTTCCCAAGTTTGAAGGTGAGGACCCAAGAGGATGGATTTTGAAGGCTGAAAAATACTTTCGGTATTATCACACCCCTGATGAGATGAAGGTTGACATCGTTGTCCTGTACCTTGAAGGGGACGCTCTCGATCTGTGGTCAAAGATATGCATATCTCATAATATTATGATCTGATCATAATCAGATCATTTAGATTAGATAGCAGTATCTTGTAGATATATACTATCTTAGGATTATATTTCCATATCTGTACAGATTTCTATCCTATTCTGTAAACCTATTCATGTATATATATTTACTGCAGTCTCTAATAAAAGAAATATAGAGCAAATAAGCTCTAATTCACACGATCTCTTCACATGAATCAACATCGAACGGACTTTGCTTTATTGAGAGGAACTCATGAAGACATTTCAAGAGCATTATGGTCTAGCAGAGTTTCAGAACCCGGACGAGTATCTCTGTGGCATCAAACAGTCAGGAACAGTGCAAGAGTATTGGCAAGAATTTGCTAAGCGATTTGCACGAGTGAAGAATTGGCCAGAGCACTGTCTCTTAGGTGTTTTTCTCAACAGCGTGAAGGAGGAACTCAAGGCAAATGTGCGCATCCATAAGCCAAGAACGATTTACAAAGCGATGAGCTTGGCGATTGAATATGAAGCCAAAATTTAGATCGGGCGTGGGCCTAAATCGAGTGGTTCACCCAACTTGACCCGACCCGACCCCAGTACCACCTGGGTTGCATGTGATTCACGTTTTTCTGGAGCAAAAACTCGGTTAACAACAAACGGGAACACATCTTCTTCAATGCAAAGTCTGATTGCAAGTTTGTGGGATGTTGAGAAATAGAAATGACGGGATAAGGGACTCTGTTATCGATGCAACGACAAATTTCAGCTGGGTCACCGTTGTAAGACTAGTACTTTAAAAATGATGAAAATCACTGAAGAAGAACTGGTAGCTGATTTTGAATATGAAAATGAAGAAGATTCAGAGATGCAGGCCGAAATCTCCTTCCATGCTATCTTGGGCAGTAACTCGGGTTCAACTATGAAGCGACAAGGGATACTAAATCAAAGGACGGTAATGATTCTTGTAAACAGTGATTCTACCCACAATTTTGTGGCTCAAACACCTGTTTCAGAATTGAAGTTACCCACTCAATCTATCGCTTCTTTTGGGGTCCAGATTGTAGATGGGTCGTTGATTCGCGGCAATAAGGTGTGTAGATGGCTTCAAATTCAAATTCAAGATTTGCAGATCGTGAGTGATTTCATTCCATTCATTCTTGCGGGTGTTGACATGGTTTCAGGAAATGAATGGTCGGCTTCCTTAAACATCATGCAAGCAAATTGGTAGCAAATGTTCATGATTTTCTGGGTTGATGGCTGAAGATACAAATTGCAGGGGGTACCCCGAAATTAAACTTCTAGTATAGAGCTGAAGGTAATGACTAAGCAAACAGAGTTTTCAGGAAGTATGTGTCAGAAACTCACTGCTATTGGTGGCCTACTTCAAGATTTTTCAGATATATTCGCCCGAACCTAACTCTCTGCCACCTCTCCGCAGACATACTCATGCCATCAATCTTCATCCTAATGCTCAACCTCCAAACATACGGCCATATAGATATCTTTATTTTCAGAAGGATGAAATTGAGAGGTAAGTTGCTGACTTGTTATCTAAAGGATTCATTCACCCTAGCTCTAGTCCGTTCGCGAGCCCTGTGTTGCTAGTCAAGAAGAAGGATGGTTCATGGAGAATGTGTATAGACTATCAGGAACTCAATCACATCAATATTTCTGATAAGTATCTTATACCCAATGTGGATGAGTCGCTCGACGAACTCCACGGTGCTGCCTACTTCTCAAAGATTGATCTTCACTCGGGTTATCATCAAATTCGAGTCCAATCTAAAGATATTCATAAAACGGCATTCCAAACACACTCCGGCCATTATTAATTTACTGTGATGCCATTTGGCCTCACAAATGCTCCTTCCACATTTCAAGTGGCAATGAATGATCTCTTCCGTCCCCATTTGAGGCATTTTGTCTTGGTGTTCTTTGATGATATTTTAATTTATAGCACCTCTCTTCATCTTCATAAGTTTCATTTGGCAGTGGTCTTTAATTCATTACCCTCGCATGCATTTTATGCTCACACTCAAAAGTGCAATTTTGCCCAACAAGTGAATTTTTTGGGACACATTGTCTCACAAGTTGGTGTTGGTGTTGACCTGGAGAAAATTGAGGCTGTACAGCAGTGGCCTTCTCCAACTACTATCAAAGAACTTCATGGTTTCCTTAGATTCACAAGGTATTATAGACGGTTTGTGCAGAATTATGGAGTCACTGCTAAGCCAGTTACTAATCTCGCCAAGAGGATGCATTTAGCTAGAATGAACGGGCTAAAATTGCATTTCAGAAGCTTAAGGATGCATTGACAACAGTGTCAGTCTTCAAACTACTAGATTTTCAACAGTCTGTCACTATTGAATGTGATGCTTCTATGGAAGGGATTGGAGCTGTTCTCATGCAAAAAGAGCACCCCATAGCGTATTTCAATAAGGGACTCTCTTACTCTAATCGATATAAGTCAGCTTATGATCGTGAATTACTACTCGTGCTTGCTGTCCAAAAGTGGAAACATTACTTAATTGGTCATCACTTTTATGTCAAGACTGATCACAGCAATCTTAAACATTTGCTTGAGCAGAGGATTTCTACGAATTCTTAGCAACGTCTAATTTTGAAGTTACTACCCTTTGACTTCACTATATTATATAAAGCAGGGAAGGATAATGCAGCAACTGATGCGCTCTCCTGGAAGCCACAACAATCATGCCTGTACCTTTAGATTTTTCTGATTTGTAGGAAGCATATCTCCAAGATAATCACACCAAGAATCTCATTTCAGACCTACAAAAAGACCCATCTTCACATTCTAATTTTCAATGGTCAGCCAATAAGCTCTTTTACAAAGGCAAGTTGGCAATCCCTTCTAACTCCAACTTACGTGCAACTCTTTTGGCAGAAGCACACGAAACATCCATTGGTGGACATGGAGGTTATTTGAAGACTTTAAAGAGGCTTTCCAATCAGTTTTATTGGCCTCACATGAAGAAGGATGTCAAGCTTCATGTTCAACAATGCTTGACTTGTCAACGCAACAAATATGAAACTCTTGCACCTGATAGTCTTTTACAGCCACTACCCATTCCAGAAAAAATTTGGGAAGTTATTTCCATTGATTTTGTAACTGGGCTGCTAAATCACAAGGTGTTGACACTATTTGTAATAGTTGATCGCTTGAGTAAATACAACCATTTTTTGCCACTTTCTCATCGGTATACAGCTAAAATAGTGGCTGGAATCTTTTGCAAGGAAGTTGTTCGTCTCCATGGAATTCCTCGTTCCATAGTTTCTGACCGAGATTCTATTTTCCCAAGTTTTTTTTGACAAGAGACGTTTCGTCTTAGTCAAACTCTTTTATGGATGAGTACTTCCTACCATCCTCAAACCAATGGACAAACAGAAGTTGTCAACCAATGCTTAAAGGCCTATTTACGTTGTTTTGCTCATGAACGACCCAAAAAATGGAGTTCCTACCTATGCTGGGCTGAATATTCATACAACACTGGTTTTCATGTTTCTACGGGCACTACACCTTTCAAGGTGGTTTATGATAGGGACCCAGCGCCTCTACATCCATTTGTGAAAGGTGAGACTGCTAATGCCCAATTAGAAGACCAATTATTAATGAGAGATGCAATGCTGAAACTGCTAAAAGATAATCTTATTAAGGCTCAAGCATGCATGAAATATCAGCATGACAAGAAGCGTAGGGAACTTTCTTTTAATGTTGGCGATTATGTCTTGCTACGCATTCAGCCATTTAGACAAAAATCTCTATCCAAGCAACGCTATGAGAAGCTATCTCCTTGGTTTTTTTGGGCCCTACAAGGCTCTGTGAAAGCTAGGTTCAGTAGCCTATGAGTTGGAACTTCCACCAGATGCACGGATTCATCCAATTTTCCATATTTCCTTGCTTCGCCCTGCTCATGGTGTTCTACCACCATCATCAACAGCTCCACTGCCCATTTCTGCTGATTGGGAAATACAATTGCAACCAGAATGTGAGCTTGACCATCGCTGGACTTCTATACAGGATTTGGAGTTATTAGTAGCTTGGCGAAGTCGACCTCTTGAAGATGCTACTTGGGAAGACTATAACCTATTGGCTACTCAATATCCAGATTTTCACCTTGAGGACAAGGTGTCCCTATAATCTAACATCTAGGGGCGTCAACGGCATAAGCGAAATGAATCAAATGTAAATAATTTACATACTCAGAGATGTAAACATGTTGTGGCCTTCAAGCAATTTTCTTATGTGAAAATCCATTTCAAGGTACCATTATGCTATGAGTTCATGTTTCTTGTATTGGTTTGTCAGATTTGTAGGTATGTATCAATATTCTTGCTTTACTTCGACTAACATTGAGAATGTTTCTGTGCTCCAAGGTAGCTCCAAGGTAGCGATAACAGTAACGTCAACGTGTCTGCATGAATTATCCGACTTATATGTATATAATTTCCCAAGCCATAAAAAAAACAAAGAAACTCAACAATAACTGCAAACTTTAAAAGCCAAACTTATTACTCTAAAGTTTAAAAGCCAAACTTATTACTCTAAAACAAAATTAATAAATCTCTAAATTAATGGGTGATCAAACACTCAATTACAACAACAAGAACTCAAATTTAAACAGACCTAAAGTTTCCATGTGAAGTTCACCTGAACGAGCCATTAAAGAGACAGTAAAAGTATTTTACTATTTTATCCAAAAACGATAAAAATGGAAAAATCAACCCAAATTGTACATTGGGAAATTCTTTCAAATACCAAACCATGATCATGCAGATTTCAAATTCTACATTCGTTCTTCACGAGTAGATAATATCAATCTGTGTGCAGGGAAGATAACGATTAAAATGTAACGAAGATTTTTTTTTTCTTCGACAAAATAAGAAACTAAACCAGAAAAGAAATTACTTGAAGAAGAGACAACATCGCGCAATGGTTACCTACCTCCCGAGCAAGAAGACGGTAAGCTTTCTTGATATCGGCGGAGGAGGCGTTCCGGGCAAGACCAAGCACAGCATAGTGATCTTGTTGGCCGGTCGACAACGAAGAGTAAGAAGATGATGCAGGGACCCACTTCTTGCGATTATGGTTGGCCCAACCGATAAGGGAAGTGTGGTAGATGATGGAAGAGGAGGAGAGAGCGGAAGAGGCGTCGATCGTCCAAGGTACCGTGGGAATGGGTCCCACCAGCAATCGCGTCACTTGCATTATATACATATAGACACTACATGCACTTCTTCAACCTCCTCTTCTCGACCACCACTTAGTAAGCACCAGCAAGCAGTGAAAGGGAGAGCTGAGAGGATCATAGATGGAAAGAGAAGAAAAGCTAGAAATTGGGATGAGAATGGGCTGGGCTTCAGGTTGCGGAAGGAAACAGGGACCCTTTTCAAGAATCATTTCTCTGAAACAAAAAATACGTGGTTTTATTCCATGGCAACGGCATTGATAGAGAATGTGACATTGTTATCTTTGATGTATGAAACTAACAAATTTAAGTTTTAATTGTCTAAGCCTTTAGTTATAAACCTAATATATAAAGTAACACCTATAGCTATATGCAATAGGACTTTTATAATGTACTTCTTGTCGGTCAAAGACTAAAAACACCCGACATCTTTCCTGACCAATGTTATGAATACCGTATCGGGCTCGGTACCGGATTGGACTCTGGAACGAAACTGTACCGGTATCGGTCAGTACCGGGTACCGTTTCGGG
>JANTPM010000148.1:104709-117840 GCA_025434745.1 Erythroxylum divaricatum | reverse complement strand
GGATTAAGTAATTTTAAAATTTTTAATTTTTTATAAAAATATGTAAAATGAATATTATATATGAATTAGTTAAATGTTGTTGATATGATGTATTAATTTAACTTTTAAATTTGATTTGTACTAATAATTTAAAATAATTATAATAAATAATTGTTTTAATTATAATTAAATTAATTCGAATTAGACTTAAGAGATTTATTATAATGAGTTATTATTTAATAAAAGTTTAATAAAGTTTTATGAAAAATTCAATAAAATTATCTAAATTATATAATAAGTTAATGATATTTGATTAATTCATATTTAATCTTTATGTTATGTATTTTTAATGAAAATTTAAAAATCTTTAATAAAATTTAAAATTATAAAGTTTTTTAAAATAAAAATTTTAAAATTTATTTAAATTTTATGTTTTGTAATTTTTTATTTTTTAGTATATATGAGTTGAGGAGGATGAGAATATGAAACACAAAATTAGAATTGAGTTAGAAATATACCATAAATTTAAAATTATCATTTTATTTATATTTGTAAAATGTAAAAATATATATAATTTAATAAAATTAAGATATTATTTTTTAAAAAATTATTTTAAACATTAGATAGAGAAATTGGGCCTACTCTTTCTACACAGGCTAATAAGCCCACATCTTTTTGCTACCTCTGCTTCTCTTCCTCTTCATTGCTTTCTCTATTAGGCTTGAGCTGCCAATTCTCCAAGAACAGCCTCCACTGTCAAAAGCCACGGATGGCTCGTTCCTGGTTGCTTTTAAATCCTCGCGCACACTTCAAATATAGGCTTATTGCCTTCATATTTTCAGTTTTGTAGATGCCGGTTAAGTGTTTGATGATTTGCGCGTTTGAGAAGCCGATTTACTCCTCTTTCTACTTCTGCTAAACAGATGGCATCTATGTTCCTGAGGAGACTCAATAGTGTTATCTCGCTATCTAGCTGTCGTTTTCTCTCAGGGGTATGCCACTTCATGTCCAAAGAATCGGTGATCGTTGATAAGGTCAACCCCATAACCATGGAAACATCAGCTGTTAAGGCTTATGCCCACAACACCTTAGCCTACTATTCTACTAAGTTTCCTCTATCTAGTTTCTTTAAGGACGATGGACCTTGTGAATCTTATGATATCGAGCTTGTGGATAATGATACTTGGCAGGTTTCGTCGGGTTTAGCTCAAGCATGGCGGGCGTTAGATGAGGGAAGGGCAACAAAAGGTGTAAGTGAATTAGTTGATGATCAATTTGATGAAGTTGCCTCACTCAGGGACTTTGATCCTGATTTTGAAGAGATTGATAATATGAGAATTCGAGGGAATCTCTTCTATAAACTTGATAGAAGTTCCAAAGAGTTCGAGGAGTATAGTTTTGACTTTCATAGAAGAAAATCTTCAACTAGTAGAGACGATCAGAATGGGAATCAGGAGATGGGATCATTTCCAAAGAAGGATAACAAAAAGAAAGAAAACCGTGGTCGTGATTTGAAGTGTTCTGAAGTTCACAAACTTCCACAAATCTTGAAGGATGAAAAGGTCTACACTTTGGTTAATAGTTTGAGTGATTATGATACGGTGAAGAAAAAGAGACCTAGAGCATCTTTTAATCAGCTAACTGGCCCTTACCATGAACCATTTTGCCTTGACATTTACATATCAAAAGCCTCTGTCCGTGCTTGTATTATTCACCGGGTTACTAGCAAGGTGGTGGCTGTCGCTCATTCCATATCAAAAGACATGAAATTTGACTTGTCCTCCACGAAGAATGCAGTTGCTTGTGTTGCCGTTGGTAAGGTTTTAGCTCAAAGAGCACTAGCTGACGATATCCATGATGCAGTCTACACACCAAGGAAGGGGGAGATACTGGAGGGGAAGCTTAAGATTGTGCTTCAATCCATTATTGACAGTGGTATTAACGTGAAGGTAAAGCTTAAGCAAAAGACACCAAGGAAGGCTGGTTTATTACTTACTACTTAGAAGCCATCTTGTTATCATCTTTAAAGCTCCTTTACGGCTACGCTGATTCTACCGATAAAATCTTGAAGTTTTTTTAGTATATGCTTGCAAACTCTCGTTCTGTTCTTTCCTAAGCAATACAAGGGATCTTGTCTTCCACTTTGTGCAAGCAGCACGAAGAGTAATGTGGAAGTCATTCTGTGATGGCAGCTGGCGAGCATGCTTACTGAGATTTGCATCGACCAACATGATGGTGTGAGCGCTGAGATTTATTGAGCTTAGCCAAAACGTTTTCAGCTTTCAATCTCTAGTTGCTTAGGCTCAACAGTGGAAACAGCTACATTCTTGCGGTTAACACCAGCTTATGCTTTTCATATTTCCTGGTTAAACTAGTTAGGATGCCCTGATGGTTAAAACTGGTGCGGGCCACTAGAATAAAGTCTGTCTCGAAGAATTTAACCAGATATGGTCTGATGCAACTTGGTAGTTGTCAAATGCGATACAAGTTCTTGTTGCAACGAGTCTATGGCAACAAAGATAAGTGTTGTTTGAAAGGACAGGTTACTGTCGAGTACTATGATGATTGATCTTTACTTGGTATGATCAGCTTAACATTAACATGAGAAAATTATTCCTGCTTTAAGGACTCCTCGGAGCATGAATAGAGGAAAGAAGCAAGCCTGTCCAATATTCGTTAACAAAAAGGTGTTGGACAACATTACATCAGTTGAATGTGCAACATCAAACTCTCAAAAGTGAAGAATCAAGAAGGAATTCAGTCATTAGCTGTAGCTAGCTGCAGGGATAGCAGTTCTTCTTCGGGAATGGTCCTAATACGGCAATCTGACCTTGGATAGGACGCACAGAGCAGGGTATATCCTCTCTCTACAACATCATCACTGAGCATACCTTCACTCTGATCCACTGAGCCGCTTACTAGCTTTGCTGGGCAAGTCATGCACACTCCAAGCTTGCAGTCATGAGGAACCGAGAGCCCGGAGTCCAATGCCTTAGCAAGGATGGTCTCATCAGGTTCAACTTCCAGCTCTGTAGATTGACCCTGGTGCTCAATTACCACTTTATAAGATTTAACAATAGTCTTCAAGGATCTGGAAGCCCTGTAGTTGAGATTAAATAAAGGGAGCTTGGTGGGTAGTTTTTGCTTGGTGAGAGGGAATGAAGGGGCGAGAGGAAGCGCTGCCATAGTTTTTGTGAGGTGGGCAACGAAGAAAGCTTCGACTATTGCTCCTCGGAAAACATGTGGTATGTGATAAGATAAGGTTTTACTACTTCGCTTTTGCTGGGGGTTTTAAGGTCATTGTATTGTGTTTGTATTTTAAGAATAATTAAATAAACAATTTAAATTTAATTTTTTGTAATTGATCAATTATATCTAATTAATTAAGCATTAAAAAATTTTGAACTAGAAATCGAGTTTTAGCAATAATTAAAAATTCACCCGATTTTATAAATTCATTCATAAAAATCTTAAATTGTTTAAATTTTTATTTCAATTTTTAACTTTTCGATTTGATTTATTTTAATAACTTTTATTTTTAAAAAATATTTATTTATAAATTTTTATTAATTAATAAATTTTTATGATTAAAATAAATAAATAAAATTTTGTTTAACAACTTTTTTCTATCTATCCTCAAATTCTTAAATGATTACAAAAAAATCTCTTTTAATGAATTTTAAATTTTTTAATTTTATTTAAGCTTTAATCAGTTTTATAATAATATAATACTAATTAAGCCTTAAACTTTTTGTTCTACTAATTTAACTTTTAGCTTTGTTTTTAAAATATTAAATTTTAGATACAATATGTAAAAACAAATAAATTTAGATAAAGAGAAATTGAGATATGCTATTTATTAAAATTGAAAAGTATGGAATGCATGTAGATATCTACGGAAGCAACAAACTAATATCACCTGAACTTTTTGGCATTTTCTAATTTAGTCTCAGATATGTTAAAATAGTCTTTGATTTCCATATCTGACATGGATTTGTATAAAAAATCAGGCCACATGCAGAACAGATTCACCATCCACCTTAATCTTTTTCCTTGTAAAAGTCAATATTAATAGCCCTTCCTCCCCAAGCAATCAACAGGATCTGGAATTTATGGTACTAAGTACATTTCAAGATATGTGTACGGAAGTTCTATGAAGTGCATAGATACCTTCTTCTTTTGTTGATACTGTACTCAGCCTCCCCAGAATACCTCATTTCATTGTTATCACTGTCAAGGTGTTCACTCCCTTTTCCTGATCCCATTGTACTGCTCCTATGATTTTTTTTTCCCTGTTTCCTACATCTGTGATTGTGTTAGCGTATGTATGGTGTGATTGAATATACTTTCTTTAGGACCAAGCAGTGTGCTTTCTGATATTGTTACGAGTTTTCGTGACTGGGTATGCATAAAGTATATATTTTTATTCGATTCTGAGGTCTCTTAACTAAGTGCGTCCACGTTTTGTACAGCTTATGAAGTGGGATTTTCAGTTTTTCCTTTTCTACATTGAACCCAGAAAATTTGAAGTAGTACAGATTACAGAAAATATAAAAAATTATATTTAAAAAAAGATAGTTTAGTATTCAGGTCTGATACGTAATAGTTTATTGATTTTGGGTTTTCTGAAGTTGCAGTCATAAAAGCCATGGCAGTTGAGAAAGACGTGATTGCCAAGAATGTCACTGAGGTGGGTAGTCCTTTAATTGATGGTGTAAATCATTGTCTTGTATGTGTTTAATTGTTTGAGCTTAGAAGGTTAACGTTTGTTCTACTGTGATACAGTTGATTGGAAACACCCCATTGGTGTACCTCAACAATATTGTGGATGGCTGTGTTGCCCGTATTGCTGCTAAACTAGAATTAATGGAACCATGCTCTAGTGTCAAAGACAGGTATCGGTCTTTATCTCTGGTTTTCTTTTCAATAAATAGCTTTTCTTTGTTCATATGTCCCTGGCCGAATCATGGAGTAGGGCAAGACCATTAGGCTTTTAGCTCAATTCTTCAAAACTTCGTGATACTAAGATTATTTGTAAGCTGTTTTATTATGGTTTCCTTGAAATTTTGGACTTTTCTCTTCCTTGTGTTCCTCTTGAGTCGAGCATTTTCCGGATGCTGATTTTTATGTTGTTCACATGCAGGATTGGTTACAGTATGATTGCTGATGCAGAGGCCAAGGGTCTTATCACTCCCGGACAGGTAATTATCATATTAAATATTCGGTAAAAGAGTTGTACGATTGTTAGTATTAATTGATGAGGCAAATTTGTTCTTTTAAGAATCCATGTGTTGGTGCAGATAATATTAGAGAACACCATTAGTTTCTTTCTTGGTGTGGTTGATCGATTTTGATAATGCTGTCGAAAGAAGGGAATACTTGTTTTATTTCATCATTACCTTTCATTTTGAGAAGTTTCATGCAATTTAGTCTTCAATCAATTCTTTTATGTTCTTTACAAATGTTGATGTAGAGTGTCCTCATTGAGCCCACAAGTGGAAATACTGGCATAGGATTAGCATTTATGGCAGCTGCTAAGGGTTACAGGCTAATCATTACCATGCCTGCTTCAATGAGTCTTGAGAGGAGAATCATTCTCCGTGCCTTTGGAGCGGAACTGGTTCTCACTGATCCAGCTAAGGGCGTGAAAGGGGCTATTCAGAAAGCCGAGGAGATTTTAGCCAAGACACCCAATTCTTACATGCTTCAGCAATTTGAAAATCCTGCCAACCCAAAAGTATTCTCTCATCTGTGATTTGAAGAATGCAGTCAATCATAGAAATTCTGATCATTTCTGAAAAATTGTTGATGTAGATACATTATGAGACTACTGGACCAGAAATATGGAAAGGTACAGGAGGAAAGATTGATGCTTTCGTATCTGGAATAGGTACCGGTGGAACCATAACAGGTGCTGGAAAGTACCTAAAAGAACAGAATCCCAATATAAGGGTATGCTTGACCTTTTATTATGATTGTTGATTTACTGTGATCTTTTGTCATATGCGCACTCAGTTAGCAGTCAAATTGATCTTTCCAAATGCGACCTTCTCAGTCTCTTGTGCCTTTTTGTAGCTTTATGGTCTGGAACCTGTTGAAAGCCCTGTGTTGTCTGGAGGAAAACCTGGTAAGTTTTTTTTTTAATGCAATAACTACTTGATGGTTCATAGTCTAGCTATATCTGCCGTTGCTTTTATTATCACAGGTAGTCAAATAGTTATAAAAATTGTATGAATATAGTACCGTATGGTTTGTGGCATTTTACATTGTAGAGAAGGAAGCAATTCTCTGCAGTGAAACAAATCGTGCAAAAAATTGCAGCTTATTATGCATAACATTTGCTTTATAATCCTTCTGTAAGCTAATCGAGGAGCACTATTATCAGAGTTAGCAATTGCTGTGTACAGGTTATATTGTTTCTGTAACTCTTTAAGCTCATAGAAATCCTATAGTTGTTCAGAGATGATCGTATCTCACACCAGGATCGGCTTACTTTCTTTGTTTTGAATGCATAAAAACTACTTTAGTTTCTGTTGTCATTAGACAAAAGGTGCCCTTTTTCCGCCCCTTGGTTTAGCTTCTAGTTAAAATTATTTCTTTATTTGGCATGTTTCTGTGTCAAGGTCCACATAAGATACAAGGAATAGGTGCTGGTTTTGTCCCAGGAGTTCTTGAAGTTGGGCTGGTTGATGAAGTTGTTCAAGTAAGACATGCAGCATCTTTGATTCTATTCATGAACTGAAGAATGCAATTTACACATATTTCTGCCAGATAAAGTTGCTCAGAAACAAGATTTTAGTCGAAGTATATGATTAAGTAAGCATTAGGATAGAGCAAAACATACTTCATAGGCCTGTAAATTCCCAGTAGAACTGATCTAATCAAAGTTGTGTCATAGTTATCTATATTGCATAACCATTCTCAGGTTGATTATCAGATTCATCATTCATTCTTACGTTGATTTTCCTGGAGAAATTTATGAAATAAATTTAATGATTGGGCAGTTAATGTAATGAGAAATTAGTGAAAATTTCATGTGTAAAAATGCTGTCCCCAGCTATGTTCTCATGTTGAGTTTCAGCTAATGTGAATTGTAATGTATTTGGAACTTCATCATGCACTGTACTATTGTTTTGAATCGGCACATATGCTGCCATTGTTTATGCAATTTGCAGATATCAAGTGAGGAAGCAATTGAAACTGCAAAGCTTCTAGCATTGAAAGAAGGTTTGCTTGTAAGTTCTCAACCTGTACTACTTACATTGTTCAACTTTGAAATTAAGCTACCGCATGTTCTCATGTATAGCTTCTTTACCTTGCTCTTGTGATATTCTTCTATGTTTGGAATTCCGTTACAGGTGGGAATATCTTCCGGTGCTGCTGCTGCAGCTGCCATCAACATCGCAAAGAGGCCAGAGAATGCCGGAAAGCTTATCGTTGTAAGTTGCGAATGCTCTTTTCATTTCTCAACCTTGTTCACTTTCTTGATTTATAAGCTTTTTTGTGTTTGGTTCCATGGTAAAGTCAGGAACATCCAATAATATATATTGACCTATAGCTTGGGAATGATTTCCAAGTACTGCTTATGTTCATATTATTGTGTCTGAGCATCTGTTGAAGCTGAACACATATTTATCTTTTGCAGGCGATATTTCCCAGCTTTGGGGAGAGGTATTTGTCGTCTGTGCTATTTGAATCAGTGAGAAAGGAAGCAGAAAGCATGACATTTGAGACTTGAGCCCTCTGTGTTTCTAATTTAGTAGAGCCAATGGGCTAGTGAAGGAACGAACTTTACAAGATGATGTAATTTATATGTTCTTGCTTTGTGATATTCCTCTTATTTTGGTGTTTCTTGGAATAAAATCGTATGGAAATGCACAAACACTGCTTTAAAAAGCTTCTTTTCTATATAATATTTATATTATTTGCTTAAAATGTTAGAAGTAGTTATAAATATTATGTCCACCTATTTAATGCACAAAGCTCTCTATTTTGCAGAGGTTCAAGGAAGGTCATAATGTATGCAATTTTTTTTATATTTTATATTATATTTATATTATTTACTTCTGTAATTTGAACCTGTGAATTTATAGTTATAAAGGAACAACCTTACTGGTTACTTCAAGACTTACACTCAAAAGTGGTTATAAATATTATTTATAAAATATTTGTATTACAAGTTTGATAGAATAGAAACATACTATAAGATTTGTCAACTCTAATAATTAAAAGAATTAATACATGTACTGAAAAAATATATCATGAAGTTGAAAATGAGATTTAACTTCTTTTTTATTTTATATAAAATTTTTGAAAATAAAAATTAATTTATGAAAGATTAATTAAACTATAAATTTTATTTATAGAGTTAAGAGTATAAATTATATGAATTTATAATATAAAAATATTAATTAAATATGAAAAACTTCAGTTTATGATAAATATAATTAGAAAATTAATTTTATTAATTTCTGTATCAATATACATATAAATTTTTTTAATAAATTAATTATTATATTTTAAAATAAAAATAATTTATTACTTATTTATTTGTAACTTAAATATCTAAATTTTAAATTAATTATCATATTTTGAAGACTTTATATTATGAGTATTTTTGTAATTTTAATTTATTTTATTTATTAAAACTTTAAGTTGTTTAATAACAAAAAATCAAATTTCGACGAGAATTATTGTTATCACAATTTAAAATATCATTTAACAAGTTAGAATAATACTTACTAGAGAAGAGCACACTTAGCCTTAAAGCGTGAAGTGATCGCCTTTGATTGTTTTGCTTGAGGAGGCTCAAGGCTGAGACCATCGCCCTAACTCTGTGGGATTGCTTCTTCTTCTTCTTCTTCTTTTTCTGCTGCCTTCTAAGTCCAACCCTCTATCAGGTATGTTTTTTACCTTGGTAACTTGCCAGTTTCTTTTTCTCCTTCCCCTACTTCTGCTGTTTTTATTTTTGTTTTTCCCTTTTCGTCTGATTTTAGTCTCAATTTTGTTGATTATGTTTGTGTCATTATTTCCGTGTTCTCGATAAATCCATGTTAAGATCTTCTCTAAAATAGTGGTTTCTTGTAAGTTGAACCTAGTTTGAGTTGCTCCATTAGGGTTTAGATTTTGGGAACAGAAATTTCAAAAATACCGGCCCGACCTCATATAACTTTGAGCTTATGATTGAGGAAAGTGTATTTGAATTGATTGAAATTGTTTTATGAAGACGTGATTCATACATTTGAGGTGTTGAAGTTGGAATGGGATCATACAGTGGGCAGCAGAAAGTGTGAACTTTTGGATTCAAGTAATGACATTTATTTTGGCGAGATTGTTCATTTTACTAGACGAATGAATACTTGATTCTGTGTAGCTGGTTTCCTTTTCTTTGACATGTTTCAGGGTTGGTGTGACGATTGATTGAGCTCGTGTACTTTTTTCCGTTTTGTGGGACTTGTTATTATAATTCCATTTCCTATCAGAAGCCTTCACTGCTTTGTTATAAAGGAAAGAGGGAACTTTTTCATGGAGGGAATTTTTAGATCATAGGTATCTCCTAGATTGTCTTCCTGCTGTAGAGGGAAAGACATCTCTGGCTACTGAGCTAAGATTTAAGACGTATCTGTAGAGGGAAAGACATTTCTGGATACTGAGCTAACAGTTAAGATGTACATAGAGAAGAGCGAAGTGTTTAGTGATGTGTAGTGATCCAGCTACTGAGCTCTTTACTTGGCTTTTCCACGTGCTGGTTTTTCTGGGAATAGCCAACCATGGAGGGCGAGTTTTTTGAACGTTGCAAACCACGTAGTGAATGAACAAAATGAAATTTATAAATTGTTGGTTGTCTCAAACTTTTGGACCATATCTGGATAGTCACAAAATGGAGTTGTTGATGGAGAACTCTTTGATCCAACAATGTTATTTTGCTTGCCGTAGGTAAAACATAACTTGATAGTATGATCTGGTTGATGGGATGGAACCATTGTTATATTATCTTTATGTTTGATTCTGTTTATGGAAGATGGTGCCCTTTTTGTACATCATGGATAAACCTCTTTGTTACTCCAAGACATAAGTTGTTTCCCCAGTAAGTTTGATGATGCCTTCGGAGGTTAGTACATGGTAATGGTTGACATTATGTTGATAAGAAATTATATATCTTGAATTTTGATATTCTAAATGTGTATGAATACAATTGCTATGCATTGCGTGAATAGTTGGCTGGTAAGTTGGGACTGCTGCTTAAGTGAATATCTACAATTGGTTTGTAATCAGTTTTGTTTCGTAATCTTAACTTTGAAGATTTTGTTGAACTCATTGTTATTTGCGAAGATGCATTTAGACCTTAAGTGCTTCCAACGAAACCTGAAACGAACTAAGACATACAAGTTAAGGGATTTGTGGAGTAACTTGTTAAATAACATTGTCCATTGAACTATAGCAATGCATATATGGTTTAGTCCCTTTCTTTATTGCCGTTGCTTTCCTTTCATTTACAGAGTATCATGGCCGGCAGAGCTGAAGGTGATCGAAAAGAACCAGTGAATGAGCAGGCAGTTGCAAACATGTATGCTTCCTTGAGATCCGAACTAAATCAAATTTACTCCAAAATCACAGAACTTGAGATGGAAGCAAGTGAGCACTCCTTGGTCATCAATGCCATCCAACCTCTCGACCCGACCAGGCGGTGCTACCGGATGATTGGAGGTGTACTAGTGGAAAGGACCATCAAAGAGGTCCTGCCTGCCGTCCAGCGCAATAAAGAAGGAATAGAGGAGGTCATTTCAAGGCTTAACGAGGCATTGGAAAGGAAGAAAAAGGAAATTACTGATCTTGAGGCCAAATACAATATCAGGATAAGGAAGGCTGATAATGAGGTGAAGGATGATAGCAGCAAGAAGGAAGGTTCTTCTCAAGGAGTCCTCGTAGGTCCTGCAAGTTAAAGCAAATGATGGAACCATCATCCTTTTATGTTCCCTTTACCCATCAATGGAATTTTCTTAAAATTTTCTGTTTTATGGCGACCCAGTTGTTGGATGTGGAACATATTTGGTCATGTTCACTTGTAGACCAGTAGTTGGAGAAAGGGAATTGTGTTGTGACGAAACATTCGGACCGGTGTTGCCATTTATGGTAATCATCTAATTTTATATGTACTGTTGTATGCATAGCTTCTTCATGGAGACATTTTGGTGAGTTTGAGGTTTTGTACAAAAAGAGTTTCTTTGGTAACAGAAGCCATATTCATACACTTGAACAGCCATTTCCCTCGCCACAAGTGAATGTAAAATCAACATTATTTACACTAAACGTAAACAAAAGTATATAAATACATGTCTAACTAAAAAAGTCTTGAACACCCTTGCCGAGAAAAACTCGATCAGACAGCTCGGCCAAAACGGCATTAACAGTCAACAAAACGACACTGGAGCCAGCAATGACTCCAAGCACAACCCCAGTAGTTCCCAACACCTTACCAAAGACCGGCCACTCGATCTCTTCGACCTCATCTGCCACTCCGCTCCAGAAATCACGCTCCTTTCTTTCTATCATCGCCTTTTTTATCTCCTCCGCCACCAACCCTGACTCCTTACTACCGTCTGCCTTTGGGGTCTCGTCGGATTCCGCTCCCTCCTCCTCGGTCTCTTCAACCGCGTTTATAAAACGTGGGTTTGGGGCTCTTGTTTTCAGTTTATGGATTGGAAGGAAATGGGAGAAAGAAGTGGTGAGACATGGGGATGATGCCCTAGTTCTGTTGGGCAAAGTGGGTTTTGAAGACGGTGGCGTACGCAGCGGCTCGACGGTTGAGAGAGTGAAAGCCATTGTCTTTCCTTCCTTTTGTTAAGCGTCTCTGTCTCACTGCTCCTACCGACTGCCGACGGATAAGAAGGAAGTACCACTACAGACCCAATGTGCTTTCTGTGGGTTAGGCCCACTCCGATCCTCAACAGATAAAAGTCCGAGCTAATTAGATCTCAAAATTGAACCGGTTCGGTCAATCCCAAGCTAAGGCTAATTTTTTATAATTTGATATTTATATGTTAATTTATTAATTTATAAAACAATTCTTACTAGAAAAAATTTAGCAATATTGTCATAATTAACAAAATAACGATAATTATTTATTTGTATTGTGAGAAAAATTTTAAGAAATATAATATTTAATTATATTTAAATGAGCATTATTTTGTGAGTAAATACTAATGTTAAAGGTTAACTAAGTTCTATACAAATTTTATTATAAAAATTTGTGTCGAGTTGTCGTCCCTAAAGTCAGTAGCCTCAAAGACTACTCTACCAAACATGTCGACGATCCAAAACCTGGCATGAAACGTCATAGAGACATATTAAGAGGATCGTTGTCAAGAAAGATATTGAATTCTATTTTATCATGCCCCAGTACATCACCATAGCCAAACTTGTTTGATGGTTGGATCTTTTACTTGTGTAATACGCAACAATACGTTAGTTACATATCCTGTATTGAACGTGAAATGGCAAAAAACGAAGAAATGCAAAAGAAATAGCTAATTTTAGTCTCCGTAATTTAAAATGAATTTTGCGAAACCGAAATGAGCGCAAATCTACCATTTTCTTCACAAGAACTGCTCTCGGAGGTGCGAGTAAGGTCTTTCTACAATTTTTTTCAAAACATAAACTCTCTTAATAGGCTAGAGGATCCTTATACTTACGATTGATATATTAGCAACTGCAGGAGACCGTACCCTTTATATATAGCATCCATATCAGGCTTCCTTATCACAAGACCGACATGTGTCCGGTCTATACTGATTAAGATATATTTTTTACCTGAACTTCGATCCATTAATTTAGATCATTTATTGTATCACCTATTATTTTTATCTAGATCAAATTACGTAACTTAACCAATAAGTTATTAAAAAAACTAAAAAATGTATTTAATAGTTGTCCAATTTTATAAAAAAGAGGCAAAATTGTCCAACATTCTTGCCCTTAGACAAGTATTAATTGCAAATTTGACTCTAGTTTTAAAACAGTTTGAAATACTCGGTTAAGTCACGCCACTGAATTAGTCGACTAAGTTTTAAAAACAGAACATTTGATTCAAAGATAACGAAAGTCCATCATTCTATCATGCAAGGCATTCAATACCGAAAAGTATCAAACACA
>JANTPM010000148.1:79596-91214 GCA_025434745.1 Erythroxylum divaricatum | reverse complement strand
TATAAAATTAATTTAATAATTATTAATAAATATAATTAAATTTAAAAATATTTTTAAAATATATAAATTTCAAATAATATTTGATTTAATAATTAAAAATATATAAAATAAATATTAGTTTATAAATAATTTTTTAATTATTTATTTAAAAAATAAAATATTTTTATTAATTATTTATTAATAAATATTATATAAAAGATTAAAGCAAATTTAAATAAAATAATTTATTTTTAAGTTTAATTTAATGTATAATAATAATTATAATAATTATAATTATAATTATAATTATAATTATATTTTAAATTAAAAATTAAAAAACACAATAAAAATAACTAAATAATTAATTATAAAAACTTTTTAAAAAAGAAGGGGAGAGGGAGAGTAATTTTAAACTTTTTTTTTTGTAAATTTTCCTAATAAGTCCCTGTATGTTTCAAAATTTTTGGTACTAACCGGTATTATAGATACCGATCGATACCAGTCGATACTAGACGAAACAGACTGGTATCGACCGGTATTTACACTTGGTATATTAACACCCCTATTTCGTACCGTTCTTTGATCGATACAATACATACTGCCCGATACTTGTTGGTACATAAACGAAATTCATAAGATTATGTTTAGGTGGTGAAAATATATTAAGAGAAAATACCTAAACGTTTCAGTAAGAAAATATAAGAAGATTATACTTAGAGATTGTAACAAGAGGAAATGAAGTCCTAAGTAAAATTTGAGGGAGATGGGCAAGAATTATATAGTTCTAGCAAAACTTACCTAAGACATAATCTATAATAGAAAACTTTAATATACTAAAATACGGATAAAGTACCACTCTTAAAGAGATCCTCGTTGTTTTCGTAGGATTGTTAACATTTTTCTCTTAAATTTAGTCTAATCGTTTAGATAAGTATTAATTATTCTCCTACTCGTTTATTTAATAATAATAATACTAAAATAAATGTTATTATTATTTTCATCATTTTTATTTTTTATTATCATCGTCGTCGTCGTCATCATCATCTTTATTATTATTATTATTATTATTAATTTCCTACTTATTATCAGTTATTAGTAGCATTATTACTATTTTTAGCATTGTAATTTATTTATTTATTATTATTTCTTATGGGTCATTTAAAAACAACATCTCTATTAGGGGGTGCTTGATTGATGGGTTTGAAAATGAGTTAATGCGTAAAGAATAAAAAGTGAGTGACTGGTTATTGATAATAATTATAAGGGTAATAGTTTGATATCTCATTTGTTGAGAGTCCTCTGTACACTCCATTTAGTAGAGGAATAAAACTCATTCTTTAATAGTAGTTTTTTAAAGTTTTTAATATTAATTAATTTAATACAATTAATTAAAATATTATTAATTAAAATAAATTAATTCATTAAATAAAATTTTGTAATTAATTAATTAAAAATAATATAATTAATTAACTATAATTAACTAAAATATAATTAATTAATTACTACTAATTCATTAATTAAAATATTATAATTAATTATAATATAATTAAATAATTGCAATACAATTAATTAAAATATTATTATTTATTAGATTATAATTAATTATAATTAATTAATTAATTACAATATAATTAATTAAAATATGACTTATTCATTAATTTAAATATAATAAATTTTTATTTTTCAATATGTTTTACAAACTAACTACTATTAATAATAATGGTAATTATTCCTCTTAATTATCAATATAATTATAATGATAATATTTATTTATATTCTTAATTGCATTAATTCTCATTCTTATTACTATTTTCTTATGCGATCCAATTGTATCCTTAATTAGAGATAAGACTAATTATACTGAACTTTCTCAAATCCTGCTTTAGTGAAATTCTTGCTTGGTTAATGTTGTTGTTGTACATTAAATTGATCTAAAATTAATAAGATTAATCATATTAAACCTAAAATTAAGTATTCATAACTAAAATATGAAATCAATTTAAATTCAATAAATTAAAGTTAAAACTAAAAATTAAGAAACTTATTGTTTCTTTTATTTATGATGTTTATTTAATGTTATCATTTTAGTGAAGGGATACATCCGGTTTTAGCAACTTTAAGATTTATTTATTATTTATAAAGTATTTTTACTTTTAAGTAATTAAAAATTAAATAAAAATAGATATATTTTATTAAAATTGAAATTAACCTCGTTTGTGATCCAAAAAGGGCATAAACTCAATTTCCATGACCTAATCAACGACGCAATAAAAACCTAAAATTTCTTAAACTTTAATTTAGGCAAATTTTCACAAGCACATAGCCATGGAAAAAGGTAAAATGAGACTAGCAGACATCAACAAATTTGGCATCAATGTTAATTTGGTTATGTACGAATGGTAGGGAGGAGGTCGAAGAAGGAGAAGGAGAAGTAACGATGCAAGTAGTCTTATCGATCAAGAAAGCAACTCATTCATCGTCGAGACCCAGAGCTTCTGCTTTCCTTCTCCTCAACAACTACAGTTACACTCCTCTAATCTCTCCTTCTCCTCCCCACCAACAATTTGTGTTCTTCGTACATTCTGCAACAGGTACACTCCAAGACACCACACCCTTGACCAACAACACCTCAAGTGCCAGACAAGCTGTTGTTTACTTTTCGGAATGGTTCAAACGTGGAAAGTCTCACCTTTTGGATCAGGTCTTCAAGATCCTTCACGATGACCATCACAGCGCCGCCCTCTCTCAATTGGGTCTCCGACTGAACGAGTCTTTTGTACTCCAAGTGCTCTCCTATGGGAAGGCCAAGAACGACGTGCTTTCTTGCCTCAAGTTCTTCGATTGGGCTGGCCATCAACATGGTTTTCGCCACACTCTCGCCACCTTTCATGCCATTTTCAATATCCTTTCCAGGGCCAAGCTCATGCCCATCATGCTTAAGTTCCTGGATAATGAGTTGCGACTCAAGTTTTTGAGTCATAAGTTCACGTTTTACTCCACTCTTGTGATGGGCTATGCATTGGCTGGCAAGCCCATGTTTGCTCTCCATCTGTTTGGTAAAATGCGCTTTGTTGGTCTTGACTTGGATGACTACACTTACCACATACTTCTCAATGCCTTGGTTGAGGAGAGCTGTTACGAGGCCGTTGATGTTGTTGCTAAGCAGATTGCTTTGAGGGGTTGTCAGGGAAACGCTACGCATTCTATTATTCTCAAGAGTTTTTGTAAGCGGAAGCTATTCGACCAGGCCGAGGCCTACTTGCGCAAGGCGTTGCTGAAAGATGGGGGTGAAAAAGGTCACGACTTTGGTTTTGGGTATTCTTTGGCCATTCTCGTGGATGCGTTTTGTAAAAATGGTCAACTTGATAAGGCTAGCCAACTGATTGATGAATTAAGGAAGTTGGGTTCGGTGCCTATGAAGCCTGCTTATGACATGTGGCTTAGGAACCTTGTTCAAGCTGGGAAGATTGACGGTGCTTTGGAATTTCTACTGAGCATGAAGTCTTCAGAGAATTACGTTCCTGAGATCTTCCGATATAATACTTTGTTGTGTGGACTTTTGAGGGAGGACCGACTTGGGGATGCGATTGATCTGCTGGTCGAGATGATAGAAAATCAAATTCCTCCTGACATGGTTACCATGAATGCTGCACTGTGTTTCTTTTGCAAAGCCGGAATGGTGGATGCTGCACTTGAATTGTACAATTCCAAGTCAGAGTTTGGGCTCTCACCTAATGGCATGGCTTATAATTATCTTATTAATTCCTTATTGGGTAATGAGAGCACGGGCGAAGCTTATCGTGTTCTGAAGAGTTCTATGGATCAAGAGTATTTCCCTGGCAGGAAAACATTTACCATACTAGCTGACGCTCTATGTAGAGAGGGGAAGCTTGATAAGATGAAGGAGCTAGTTCTTTTCTCATTACAGCGTAATTTTATTCCAAATGATTCGATATATGATAGGCTTATATCAGCTCTATGTCGGGCTAGGAGGGTAGAAGATGGTTACTTGATACATGGGGAGCTTACCAGATTTAATAAAGTTGCAAAAAGCACTACTTATGCAGAATTGATTAATGGTTTGGGCAAGATACATAAGGGAGATGTTGCTGCCAGGCTTCTTCTTGAAATGCAGGAGAAGGGTCATCAGGCAACGCGACCTTTGTTCAGAACTGTTATTCGATATCTGTGTGCTACGGAAAATGCAGAAACCAAATTCTGCAAATTGCTGGATATGCAGCTCTCTCTTCATGAACCTAACAGTCACATCTATAAATGTTTCATTGATGGAGCTGGCCATGCCAAAAAACCGGACTTGGGCAGACATGTATATGAGATGATGTACGGGAGCGGGATTAATGTAGACTTGAGTTCTGACATTCTCATGTTAAAGTGTTATTTAAATAGCGGAAGGATTTCTGATGCTCTAAATTTCTTTGATACTTTGCGTCATAGAAGGAGAACCATCGGGAGAAAAGTTTACAACACTATGATTGTTGGTCTCTGTAGAGTCAACAAAGTGGATTTAGCTTTAGATTATTTCAGAAAAATGCAGAATGAGGGATATAGACCAAGCATTCAATGCTTTGAAGTGCTTGTAAACTTGTTATGTTCAATTAAGAGATATGACATGGCAATAGATCTTACTCATGAATTGGAGAAAGTGGGGCGTCCTATTACGCCCTTCGTAGGTAACACTTTTTTGTTGTATTCCTTGAGGAGTAAAGAACTTTATGACGCATGGGTTCAATACAGAGAGGCACAGGATAAGCTCCCCTGCAATCTGTCAATTCTTGGCCAACTTATCAGTACATTTTCTG
Organism: Erythroxylum divaricatum; assembly: GCA_025434745.1. Lineage (NCBI taxonomy): Eukaryota > Viridiplantae > Streptophyta > Magnoliopsida > Malpighiales > Erythroxylaceae > Erythroxylum > Erythroxylum divaricatum. The sequence goes on along the minus strand of JANTPM010000148.1, from coordinate 86,415 downwards.
GCCGTGTTGCTATGCACCAGGAAATTGGCGATTTGGAAATGGAGATTCAAAGATGCTTCCCGGTTAATGTGTACACTTTTAACATATTGTTGAGTACAATAAGCAAGAGAGACATAGACTATGCTTGTGAAATGTTCAGTAGGATGCAGTTTAGAGGATATGAGCCAAATCAAGGGACATATGGCATCTTAATAAATGGCCTTTCTGAGAACAAAAGGACGGCTGAGGCTGAGAGATTGAGGGATGAGATGTTTAGGAAAGGTTTGATCCAAGTGAATGTTTCAAATAATTGATGTGATGGTAAGAGGATCTTCATGTCAAAACTTTTATGTTCTACAATTTTTTATCTACACAATAGAATTGATTAGTTGTCATGCATTTTGTATTATTGTGCTCCCTAATCTTCACTGTTACGATCACCAATGTTTTATGGGAAACATTGCAAGAAAATACTGACAAGTCAGTAGCTACTAGCTAGTTTTACCGTGTACATAACATTGCATCAAATGAATGTTGGTAAATACAGAAGTTCAATAATTCAGGGACAGAATCTAATAGCGTTCTCAATGATTTTTTAGTCATCTATCAAGAGAAGCTTATAACTTTTAACGTGATTTTAATAAAATGATTTACTTATGGGAGTTGTAGGTTTTATATTTGATGAGGAAGTTGTGTTGTTACTTTTCAAATCATAGACTCTAAATTGAGCCCATCTACAAGTCTTATTAGAAGAGAAATGGTAAAAGAAAGTTTATCTTATGCATTTTTTTTAATGTAATATCTTAGTTTTTACCTGTAGTTGTGCTTGCTTCTCTTTATCAGGTAAGATCAGTTTCTTCTTTGTGATCTAAGTTTGCATTTATCTTTGTTATGAATTGCCATTACATGCAAAGTAAGTCACCTTTAGGTTTTAAAGGACTTAAAATGCTTCTATTAAAGCATTTATTGTCTTTGTTTTTCACTTCGGCGGGAGTTTAAGTTTTCAGTTACGTTCTCTCATTTCCCAGGTAATTACTAGAGCTGGTAAGTGAAGCTCTGAATTAGTTGTTACCCTTCCATCTCCATTATCTTTAGTTTAATATTGTTGATACTTTCGATTATATCATTTGCTTTATCAGATCTTAAGATCTTCTGTTTCCTAATTTCTATCTATTTTACTTTAATCCCTTGTGGATATGGTGATATATTGAGGTTGCATATGTTGGGACTGTAGACATTTGTTCCAACATGAAGTCACAAATGCCTAGCCTCTACAAACATTCTCCTTTTTCTTTTCTGATAATGTAATAGGGGATGGCGAAAGTGCTTCAAAACTTATGGTCTTGGGTTTCTGTCAGTGAGCTCTGAAGCTGTTATAAGTTGGGACTCACCAGTTTAAGTATTTTTGGTTTTGTAAGCCTGTGAGCTCTGAAGTTGTTAGGTTTGACTCGCTGTTAGAACTAATTTTGCTTTGTTGCAGTGAAATTAATTATGTGATCATCTTTTCTTTGACTAGGTACTTGTCATCTACCTGATTATATTCCCTTTTCTGTTAGTTCAAGTGCATAACATCTCCGTATTTGTGTGTTGTTTGAGTGTTCTGAAAAGATTGACCTATACATTTCCTTGCTTGGTTCTAAGGTTTTTACTTATGCTGGTGAGTCTTGAATTCTGATCCGAGCATGCACTCCTGTAGAAATATCCTTATAATTTCTTACAAAGTCATTGGAATATTGGTTTCAAGCCTTCAACATGTTAAAGAAGCCAATATGTCACTACTATATCTTCTCAGATCGACTTCATATTCTAAAAGGTCTAAAATACATAGTGTTCATTACCAGATTTTTGGTTTTTTTCATAATTTTGTCAAATCATATTGAGCATGGAATTTGATAGACATGGATAAAAGAAGATAACTCGTATATTTCCGAGCTTTTCAACATTTACATAAAATGAAGGTAAGTGGCATCATTTTTCTTTTACTAATGAAGTGAACGTATATTATATACCTAATTGGCATTTTAATATGAACTTAGGTATTAAGCAAGAAATCCTTACAAATACCTGTCCAGGAAGCCAAGAACTCTTGTGATATCTGACGCGAATGTCACTGGGATAATATATTAACAAGAAAAGACATAAACTTTGTTGAAACTATTGCACGTAAACAAGAGTTTTGAGGATAATATAGTGACATAGCATTACCAGTAATCTCCACAAGAGCATTGACTATCCATAAACCGATGAAATCGATTATTATCTCTAACAATGATTTCTCTGCCAACAATCCCAGAAATAAATTTAAATGCACTATGACAATCACCGCATATCCTAAGATTTTTTGTGATTCTTATAGGTATTCCAGGAGGGATAGCCACAAGGCCAAAGGCAAGTGCAATCTTCTCACTATGGTACCAAACTTCGATGGTTTTCTCCTCTTCTTCCAAGTCATAAAGTGCATAATTAGTATCAGGAATGTAGCCAGCTGCCTTCATTTCCATCCTCAGCTTACATAGCATTTCTTGAATCTCGGCGTTCCTTGCATGGGACGTATCTTTTGCTTGGAAGATATGAACCCTATTCTTCTCAGTAACCCAACTACATCCTGCGGTCTTCTTGATTCCAACATCATTCATTCCTTTTCTCACAAATGCCGCATCTTCCCATCTGCACAAGTTATCCAAATTTGTATGTACACAAGCAAATAATAAGGATAGGCATCGTAATGAAGCAAATCAGGATAGTGCTGTTAACCCAATCATGTAATTAGCGAGAACCAGAATGACTAAAAGAAAGCGCAAACTATGACAACTGCTACAGGAAGATTCCTACAGCATATCTGCAACCAGATAAGTTGGAGAAGATACGACTGTCTGGGTCATACTACAAATTACCCAGGTGATGATAGACAGTTACAGAAGATGTCAGGATTATTTGGTAAACTTCCATACTATAAGAAGAACAAAATAGGTCTACCGACCACTCAATAGGGCCAACAATAATCATATAACACACTAGTACGTCGTAAGAATAGAGTTGAAGGAATCACCATTAAGCCTAAGAATTACTCTAACAAAGAAAGCATGAACAATTCCAAAGATGAATTTCAGAATTAAGACTAACTCTCTCAATATTTCATAATGTTTAAGAGTAAGAACTTTGCAAAATTATTTAATCTCAGCTGTACAAAACCTAGCCTATTCTAATCCAGTTTCAAATAAAGAAAACTGAAAATCAAGACAACACTAAGGAACATACTTTAAGGAAATTCTAAAAATGGAAATTGACAAGTAAAGAAGATAACACGTGAACTAATTCCAATTCTCCATCACCAGGTTTAACCACAGTTATGTGTAACAACTAAGAACTGGAAGTGGTAGTCTTTGCTTTTGCAGGCAATAAGGTAGCGTCATAATGCAAAATTATAGGTAATACTAGTCAGTTGAAGAGCTATTCCAAAATCATGAAGCTTCCACACAAAGGAAAGCGTCAGGCATGCATCTAAGGTTGCAGGTAACGATTGACTTGTTCCAAGAAACACAACTGGTATTTCTTACGCCCCCTCATTCATGATTCTACGAAATGACATGTCCAGTGCACGGTACATTCATTCCATGCTAACTGACAACTATCCCCGATTAAGTACATGTACTACATAAGAGAAATAAGAGCATGCTCAGCATATCACTTTAAATTTTGAATACGAACAAAGTCAACTGCGCAATCCTTCATAGATAGGCTTCCGCTGAATATTTTCTGTGTTACTTTTATTACCTGCCAGCTGCAGAAAACATGTTTGAAAGCAGAACATGGTTGCCGATATCTCTAGGATCCAGTTCAAATAAGTTATCAGCTGCTATAATCCCCAATTCTGGTTTTCCATGTACCCTACAGGCATTTAAAAGAGCTCCCCATACAGAAATTGTTGGATGGATAGGCATTTTCTGCACAAAATCGTAGGCACGATCTACCATCCCAGCCCTGCCCAGCATGTCCACAATACAAGCATAATGCTCTGCAATTGGTTCAATCCTGTACCTGTCCCTCATAGACTCAAAAATTTTCATACCCAATTCAACAGCCCCTCCCTTACTGCAAGCTGACAATACACATACCAACGTCACATAATTTGGCACCACCTCCAATGACATTTGATCAAACAATGTGATTGCCATATTAGCACACCCTTGATGCGCATACCCATTAATCATTGCATTCCAAGTCACCAGATTCCTTTCATCCATCTCATGAAAAGTTTGCTTACAATCCTCAATACTTCCACATCTCCCATACATGTCAACGAGTGCACTGCCAACAACTATATTACCCTCCACACATGCTTTCACCGCAAGTGCATGAGCTAACCTGCCTAATTCGAGTGCTGCAAGTGCTCCACATGCACTGATAAAGCTTGAAACCATATACTCTGTAGGCTCAACCCCTTCTTCCCTACCCTTCAGAAATAAAGCACAAGCCTTCTCCTTCTCACCATTCTGTTCATAAGCAGCGATAATCGAGCACCATGAAACCGGATTCCTTCTACCCATCTCATCAAACACCATTTGAGCCAATCTAAGCTCCTTACATTTCCCATAGAAATCGATAAGCCCATTGGCAACAGACACGTCTCCTTCAAACCCATTTCGAATTACGAATCCATGCAACTGCCTCCCAAGGTCCAGATAGAAAGCATCAGCACAGGCATTCAGAAAAGCGCAAAACGTTATCAAATCAGGCTCACCACCCTCCCGACGAAACACTAAAAACGTATCAATCGCATCTCTGGCCCTCCTATTTAGCACTGCATTGGAAATAAACGCATTCCAAGTGGCAATATTTTTGTGAGGCATTTCATCGAACAACTGCTGCGCTTCGAATTTGAGCCCAGTTTTCGAGTACATGTCAAACGCACTGCAACCCACGAAGGCATCAAAAATCAACCCCAACTTCATCGCAAGAGAATGCGCTTGTCTACCGAAAAAGGCTAACCGCAGTGAAGCAGAAGCTTTAAACGCGCAAGGGAAAGTAAAATCATTGGGCATAATGCCCTCCCGGACCATGTCGGAGAAGCAGAGAAGGGCGGCAGTGAAATGACCGTTCTGGGCTGAACCCGAAATGAGAGCAGTCCAGGTGACGACGGAGCGAGTTGGTGTGAGTCTGAGAACGCGGTAGGCTGAGTCAGGCAGGTCGAGTTTGGAGTACATGTTGATGATGTGGATGGAGAGGAAAGGAGGGATGGAGGGTTGAAGGGTTTTGATAATATAGGAATGGGTGGCACGGCCGAGGAGGGAGGAACGAGTCGACAAGGCGGTTTGGAGGACGGCGGCCAATGAGTTCGGAGATGGAGAGCGCATTTGGTGACCATGATGGCGCCAACATTCAAGCCTTGGACATGGTGTGTATGAGCGCGGGCGTGCGTATATATACATATATATGTATATGTATAAATGAGTGAAGTGAACCCCCGTAATTAAAATGTTATAATTTTTTATTCGGTAAAAGACATTAAATTATCTAATACTTTTAAAAAATTTTAAGATTTTTTAAGATTTAAAAAATCTTTCTATTAAGTTTCCAAAATAAAAAGAAAAAATACACCATATGAAAATTAGAAGTAATCTAATCAAATGTCATTAATATAGAAATTTAATTTAGTTCTTAAGTTCAATTTGAACCAATTAAAATTGGTTTAAAATAATAATAATAAATTTTTTGTTTTAGCTAATTTTAGTTGAGGTTAAGAGTTATGTTGAATCATCAAATAAGTAACATTTGATTGGTATAAGTGTGTTGTTAATATTGTATATATTTTATCATTATTTTTTAATTAAAATTTTTAGAAAATAATTTTTCTTATAAAACTAAAAATCAATGATTTTTTAAAAGTTTTCAAAACTTTATTAAATCATAAAAGATGTGTATATCTTCTACCTTTGTTATAGTATAATTTGACCCTGTTTGATAATCAGTTGATTTTATTCGCTATTAACTGATAGTTGATTATATCAACTGATTCGACTAGCGAATAATATCAATTGTTTATTAAAAATGTTTGGTAAAATTAATTATTTAAAATTAAATCTTTATGTGAAACTGACCAATAAGAACATAACTTAAAAAATTATAAGAACATAAATATTATTTTGTTGAATATTTTTATAAGAATTTAAAATTTAGATATTTAATTTTATATAAATTAAGTTTATAATTCTAATAAAACATATGATATATAATAATGAATAACAACGAACATAATAATAATAATTTTTAAAAAATTAATAATAACTGACAAGTCAATAATTTTTAAGTGTTTTGAGGAGAAAGATTGAGGAGATTCTGGAAGATTTACACACAAATCATAACTTTAACTTTTTAAAATAAAAAACCTAAGTATCACCGGTTGCTTAAAATGAGAAATGAGTTTGGGGGCATAATTGTCTTTGAGTAAGATTTTTATTAGTTGATACGCTACAGTCGCTTCTGGTGGGGCCTTTCAAAAAATAATTAGTTAAAATATAACTTAAACGCTATTTTCGAAACTAAGTCTTTTTTGTAGACTATACCTTAAAGTTTTATAATAAAATTATAAGATAACCATTCATATATTATAATAAATAAGTATGCTAACGATTAATTCATTTTTCCTATACATATGATTTTATAGAATCAAAAAGTAATTTCTACATCTAATTTTTTTACAAGGGAGGTGAAATGTTTTATAACTTAATACATTATAGTGATACCTAAAATCTACCAACGAAAACGGTAATAGTTGTGCCGGATTCTGGCCGAACTGATTATCACCATTCTGATCCATGATCCTTATGCCCGTTGAGGGAG
>JANTPM010000148.1:64840-79496 GCA_025434745.1 Erythroxylum divaricatum | reverse complement strand
GGGATATTTCCTTCTGCTAATGGGTTGTGAATATATGTGGGCTGGGCCCTGGTTAAGCCTTAGGTGTAAGGCTGATCAATTGGCCCATGAGACTAAATTTGGACCCAATGTTGCCGACCCATCCAAGATTTATATTAAATATATATTAAAAATTTATTAAAATTTTAGATTGAATTTTAATTTTATTTATTAATTTTGAACAAACGCAAATTAAAATACCAATTTATTTTTTTATATGAGATAAGTTTGGCAATTTTGGTCTAGTCCGGTAGGTCAGGTTCGACTCGATGTTTGAATCATCATCGATAAAAAGTTAAAAACGATAATTATTTTATTATTTTTAAATAAAATTAAATAATCTAAAATTTAAAATAAAAAGAAAAAAATTCAAGTTTCAAATTACTCAAAGACTATTGGGCCGAAATTGGGCCGGCTCAATGTTTACATTGGCACGACTATTAGACACAACTTCCTCGTCTCTCTCTCCCCCTTGCGCGCGAGTCTCTCTCCCTATTTCTCATGCAACATCTTCGCTTATTGTTCCTTGTTCGAACAGATGAAGAATAAGAAGGAAAAAAAGAAGAAAGAAAAGGGCATATCCCCCTCGTTTTCTCTCGGAGAAGGGAACAAGAAGGATCTCTTGAGAGGAGACGCACAGAGAGAGCAGAAGCTAAAGGTTGAGGTTGTTCTTTAATGGATTCCATAACCAGAAAAGGACACCTTGGCCTCCCACAACCCTCTGCTCTCCAAAAACCAGATCCCATCTCTCTTCTCGAGGAAGGCATTTCCTTGCTATTCTCGCGATGGAACGGCCTTCAATTGGCTGTGCATAACAAGTGGGGTGGTCATGATTCACTCCAGAAGTCCCACCAGCTAGCAGCTGATATTCTCGCTTGGTTCTCTCAATCCACAGGTTACATTTCATTTCAAGCTAAATGGTTTCGAGTTTCATCTGAGTTATGTGCTTGTGTAGCTACCATCAAACCATTTTTACAGGACCAGTACATGTTGAGGATGTAGAGAACTTTCTTCATGAAAGCTTACTTCTCTGTTTTAACACAGACATTGAGGATGGAAGCATTGAAGTGGTATGCTCCATTTTCTTATCTTTGCTCTTAACTGTATCTATATGTCTATCCTAAGGAAAATTCATAATTCTGGATTCAGGTAGCAGAACAACTGATGATGATGCATGAAGAATACTTGAACAGAAGCTATTGATCAGTTCCAGATAAATGCAGACAATAGTAATACAACTTCCATTTTAACTCCTTTCTTTTGGATAACTCGTTCATTCAACCTTGTTGGACTCGGAGAATGTGGAGAGTATGGATCTTGTAGGAGATTGACCTTTCCAGTTGCAGGGTTTCATTGGCCCCAGAGTAGTCAGCTGATATGATGTATTATCTTTTGGTTTTGTCTTTGGCTTCCTGTGTTCAAGAAATTAGTAAACATGACTACGAGAATTAATGCAAAGTCCCCATAATCTGATGCAAGAATAAATTTGAGAAATTTACAACGGCGTATAGGCCAAGAAAGTTACACCAAGCTCAATTAAAATTTTACTGTAAAATTAATTAGTCATAGATGACGGAGTCGACTAGACTTATATATTAGTTTTTTTTTTCTAATATAGGATATTCATATATGGGTATTATCAATATTTCCCCTTAAGTAGTGTTTTGAAATCCGGATCAGTCATCGAATCGGAGGCCTTATTAATCACCGGTTTGGCCGGTTCAATCGGTTCAACTACCGGTCGAATCGGTGTAACGTTATAATTATGCAATAATTATATTTAATTATATATAATATTAATAATATTAAAAAATACAAAAAAAATAAAATAAAAAATGAAAAAATAAAAATTTTATTGAACTAATGGTCGGACCGGTCAATTGACCGGTTCTGACCGGTTCTCACTGGTTCAATTAAGAACTGATTTTTAAGGGTGAACCGGACAGAATAGTCGGGCCGGCTATCGGTCGAATCGGTCGGACCGTCCGGTCCGGTCCGGTTTTCAAAACAGAGCCCTCAAGTGCAACTAAGAGTGAACATCCAATTATTACTTGAAATAAACGCAGTGAAAACCAAACTTGGCCACTGGAATTGGACATCCAAACGGATAATTTAGAAATTAAAAATTTGGACAAAACATGTTCTGATACTGTGTAAATTTGCAATGGACTTATCGACATATACGAGAAGGAAAGTTAGATCACACACAAGTTCAAGTGAGGTTTCATTCTAAAACTAATTGACAATAGGTGGAGTAGCACAATAAACTTATATATTAACCTTAATTTCTCTATTTTTCTAATATAAAATACTCACATGTAGATATTATCAACAAAATTCATTACAAAAGTTCAATTAGACTTGCATAGTTTTGTTTGAATTCATACTTAAATTAGTTTAGATTTTGTAAAGTATTGACTTTTTATTTTTCTCAAAATGAATTCATTTTGTTTTTAAATTTATTGAATTTTAAAAAATAAAAATAATATCATTTTAAAATAAGATTAATCTTTGATGGACTCAAATCTAACTCACTAAAATTAATAAATTTAAGTCGATTCAATTGCTACTCTAAATCACTATATTTAATATAAAAAATTAAGAGCTAATAAATAAATTTTAATTTTACCAAATTTTGAACCAAAATTAAAATTTAAAAAGTTAAATTTAAAATTTAAATCGTTTACTTTTTGTACCTAATACGCGCTTACGAACGCGAGTGGGAAAACGTTTTCCCTAACGAAGGGAACCATGAGTTCAGCTCAGCGAAGTCGAAGAGGGCCTTTAGACAGATCCAGAGAACCATATATATGTATAGATTCCGACCAAGTCCGAGGTAAAAACCTGAAGTGAGGGGTAGAATGGGCATTTAAATATCTTCGTCTAGATTCGAATTCTCTCCTCTGTTTAGTTCTTCACGCTCTTCGCAGGGCACTTTCCTTAAATAGCCACAGCTATTTGTACTTTCTCCTCTTTCTCTCCAAATCACTCTCTTTGTACCTTCTGGAATTGAATTTGTTATTTTTCTGTCCCAACTCACAGGTAAAGAAAACAGAAGAAATTGCATGTAGGAATTCTGTAAAACCCTAATCTTTTTGTCTTACTCAATGCCTTTTTTTAATAATTTTTTAAAATTTTGAATTATGTTAAAAGATTCTTCTTGTGTGATGGTTGATTATTAATGGGTTAATACGTTCCCAAATATTCAATTTTTTTTTCCTGTTTTCCCCTTTTTTGTGCAAAGATTTTTTTTTAAAAAAAATTCTATGGCATAGTTTTACCTCATCATTGGCACCTACTGAGTTCCCAAATTTGAGCTGCCTTGTTGATTACCTTTTATTGAAAACAGTATTTCTAGTAGTAGGGTTAAGGCTGCAAACTACCAGACTTTCCTAAAGCTGGATCAGTCGATACTCTCACTGAATGTTGATGTTGTTATTTTGTTGATTGCCCTTTTGTTGCGATTGTGTTCTCTAGGCCTTAGGTTTTTGTTGCTTGATTGAATCAGGTGTTGTGTGTTGGTGATATTGGAAATGGAATCTATGGACATTGATAAGGAGACTATTGAGACCCCATCTGGACTGAGGGAGAATGGTTTTCGTCTCAAGAAGGTCTCACCTGAAGAGAGTGGTGAAGGTTTGCCATATGCTCCTGAGAATTGGCCGAATCCTGGTGATACTTGGAGATGGAAGGTAGGGAGACGGACTGCATCAAGTGGTTATTTTTTGGATAGATATTTGTATCTTCCTCCTCGTCTTCGTGATAAGGAGATTGCAGCAGGAAAGAAGAATTGGATATTTGCCAGCAAGCTTGCAGCTGAACGATATGTTCGATCTACATTTCCTTCTGCTGATGTTGATACATTTTTTGCTTCCTTTTCCTGGAAGATTCCTTCCAAGCATGCATCTATAGATGGTCAGTTTCAGAATGGCATAATTCATATTTTGACGTTGTGGCATTCACTGAAGTTTCACACATGCGGTTGATATAAGTTTATTATTTGGGTTAACAGTGGAATGTCCTTGGCATTTGACTAAATCTATGCGTGATGATATTTAGACATTAGGCTGCATCGGATGTGGAAAATGTGATCTTTCATGATTTTTCGTCATTTATGGGGGTAGTTTCATTTGGTCTTCCGCGAAAAGATTGTTAATGATTTATGCAATTTAATGTTGTTCTGGAGTAGCACCAACAGCATAGTAGCTTGCTGAATCATGTAATAACCAAAGCTGAACTGAGAATTTCTCCTCAATACTTGGAAGCAAAAATATCAATGCTCAATACCATTTATGTGAAACTATGTGAGCTCCAGCCATTATGTTGTTCACTGTATGCAATTTCGAGTCACTGAATTTGTTGCCTGCACCAAGAAACATTTGACGCCATTAGAGTTGAGTTGAAATTTGAGTGCACTTACTTTATTTAAACTCATTGTTATAAAGTTTTCATGAATGATGCATTATCATTTTTAAGTCATGCTAAATTTTCTTCTTTGTATTTCATTCTTGAGATTTGACCTGGCACTCTTGATAATTGAGAATGCTCTCATGTCTTTTTAAAATTTCTACCGTGTATGTTGCTGAATCCTCATATTCAAGGTGTTTCCTCCAATTTGTTTGTGGTAGCTTATTTCAATATCTTTAACTTTAGCCTTGAAAATTTCTCTTGTCTAACTAATTGTATTACATCAGATAAAGTGGACAGATACAACGTTCTTCCTTTACCTTCTGAAGAGGCAATTGAACATTCTTTATCTGATTTGCAATCAAATGGAGGAGGATGCAGGGCTGGAAATAAGATGTGCAATAGTATTGTTGAGTTAGTGGAAGACTTGCCTTTTGCTGCTATGCCTTGTGATATTTGCTGTACTGAGCCTAAATTTTGCCGTGATTGTTGCTGTATTCTCTGTTGTAAGACTGTAAAATTGAACCACAGAGGTTACAGTTATGTGAAATGTGAAGCAATTGTGAGTGATGGTTTCATATGTGGGCATGTTGCCCACATTGACTGTGCCCTTCGAACTTACATGGCTGGGACAGTTGGAGGAACAATAGGTCTTGATGCTGAGTATTATTGCAGGCGTTGTGATGCAAGGACAGATCTTGTTCCACATGCTTTGAGAATTATGCAAACTTGTAAATCTATTGATTCCCGGGGTGAAATAGAAAAACTTTTAAATGTTGGCGTCAGCATATTACGTGGTTCCAAGAAAACCGAGGCAATTAGAACACTGAGACATGTGGATTTGACGTTAAAAAAGGTAAATGCATGATGTCGATATATGGTACAAGTATACTAGCTTCCATACTTTTGTGAAAAGCTCGTCCTTATTACTTCAGATTACTTATTATTTGCATTAAATCAGCTCAAGTGTGGGACTAGTTTGGAGGACATATGGAAAGCAGACGAAGACTTCTCAGCTATCTCCAGTGGTAATTCTCTTCAGTTCATCTGTATTGGAAACCATCATTGGTAACAACATTTTCTTTATTATGTATTGATGCAAATGAAAGAAATGAGGATGGAATAATAAATTCCAGATACATGTATTCAGTGTTTTAACTATATTCGTGCTTGTTTTTTATTAACGGGATCATATTCTGAGCCTGTTGCAAAAGATGGGTAAGATGCTTTATGAATCCTCAGTGTTTATGCAAAGGGGTCATCGATTCAATAGTCTTAAGTTATTTGTTTTGAGAACTATATCTAATTGGGTGATTGATTAATGTATAACCCCATATTGTCTATCCGGTTCTACTCTGATCCTAATTTTTCCTAAAAATTACAAGATCGATGTAAGTTGTGAGGGGAAAAGTATTCAGATAATATAATTGCTCATTATGTGTGAAAGATGATAGAAAAATATAAATTCTTTGAGGGATGATATACTAGATGTTTGGTCAAATTCAAAACAAGAATGTGTTTACTTGAATGAAATTTAATTGCAAGCTTTGTTTCGGTGGTTGATCCACTGCAAGATCTTGTAGGATGCTCTTTCTTTCAATGGTTTCACACAATATTATTGCTCTAGCGGATCATTCTGTGTAAACCTTGTATTCATTCTTTTAATATTTTTATTCCTGGATATTGGGGTCAAATTATTTTGAACGTTGTATTCATTCTTTTTGTTCTCTACTCTTCCCCCTTTATTTTACATTTACATGATATTAGAGTCGGGTTTTGTTTAGAAACCTAACATTTTTACCTAAACAATTTTGATAGAATCTACTGCTGCTGTCTGAAACCTTAGCCTAAACATATGCTCTTGGAATTTATCATTGGTGAACACCTTTGCTAGAAGATTTCTGTGTGGAACACCGTTATGTTTTGGACGATAGATAAAAAGCTGCATGTGAGCTCTAAGAGAAACATGCTTTTCAAGGATGGTTATCTTTTATGATATTTCAGCTTGAATAGAAATCTCATGTTGTGTTTCCTACTTCACCTTTACATTTTCACAGTAGTATTACCCAACTTCTAACTACTTATGATGTTCTTTTACTTTGTTTCTCTTCCAGCATGATAATGATCTACTCAGCTATTCAATTGTTGATATTTTCATTTGTCATAACAGGCACTTCTGCCAACGGAAATGCTACTCTAGGAATTACTACTCATCAAAATTTTGTAGATAATAGAATGAGCTTGCCATATGTGTTATCCAAGTTTACCGATTTCTGCTCTGAAAGTCTTAAGCTTGATGATGAGATTGACCATGTTCTCGAGGCACTACAAATAGCGCAAGAAGCTGAATACAAACTTGCAGAGGAACGACTTTATGCTCAGAAGAAGTATCTCCAGATCCTATATCAGCAATTAGAAAAAGAAAAGACCGCATTGGCCTGTCGCACAGGGAAAACCAGTACAAATGCCTTATTGAGTGCTGTTCTGAAGGGGGTGGATCAATTAAAGCAGGAAGTTGTGAAACTTGAGCAAATGAAAGAAGTGTACAAAGGATTTGGAAGGACCTCCAAAGCAATCCTGAAGGAACACTTCGGTTTGGAAGTTGAGGACTAAAGTCCATAAACTGTAAAACATTTCACATTTTCCCATTGATCTGCCTTCTTTGACGTGATCACGTTTAGGCTTTCAGAGTACACTTAAGGTGGCATTTGTTACTGAGCCTAAATTGAGGTTTGGCTGTGTCATCACGAATAATACTGGTGTCAAATGTCACAAAGAAGAGCACTTACCTAAATTGTTAAACAGACTGCTCAGTTGCATATGAAAATTGAGGAAAGATTTGTGCAAGAGTTGATAACATCTTAGTGAAGAGGCTTCCCAAAGATGTGGAAGAAGGCAAGTATTTCATAATAGAGGATTTCAAGCAGCTTTGGGCTGTGACCGTACTGATGGACACAAGCAATCTTCCTTTCTGTGTGGAGAAACCGATTTTGATGTGCAGTAATCCTGAATCTCTGTTGACAAGAACTGGAGCTCAAGCTTGGATCAAGTTGTGTTTCAAATTTGATTTTCGTCGGATTTTGGAATTTTACACTCGGGAATGTTATACTGTACATCTAAGAAAAGCTTCTCATGCTTCCATGCAAGTCCTGGATTATACACATCAAAGACACATTAATATCTAGAAATGAGATCTAGCCATGGAAATGATTAAACTAGCCGATGATTGTGTAAAGCTTTTAACTTGGCTCCACCCTCTCCATGTGATGACATTTGGAACAATTTTTAAGTAAGAAGTTCAGAATACATCAAAAACCAAGTTTCAAACTACAAGACCTTTTTCGTCCTCTGCACCTAAAAAGTGCCATGTATGTATGACAACGTTTCAGCTGAAGTGAAAGAACCATTTTCCTCTCACTGTTATCACCTTGACCGTGGCTTTTGTAGAGAGGTGAAAAAGTCGGAATTAACTTATCTCGTCGCATAAGGGAATTCAAATACAAATTTACCTTTTAGCACAACCTTCCCTAGCCATTAACACAAGAGTAAACATCACAATGTTTAGACAGTCCTTAATTTGCTTACAAGACACCCCACATTTGAAAAGGACCTAAAAGCACATCTTAAAAAGTTTGATAATGGAATCGACACAAGAATGACCCAAATGATCAAAATGGTCATCAGTTGCATTCATATGTGATGCTATTTATATCGATGACAGAAGTTCCGGTAGACTAAACACGTATGCTGCAATAGGCAGGATGCTCACACCAAATGTGGAACAGCTACTACATTTGCAGAGCAGAAAAGCAGATTATAGCCAGTGATTCATTAGGACAACGTTATCCTTAATTCATGCGGTGAATTGGAATAAAGGGGAAAGGGCTACACATCAATAATGTTGTAGCTGATTCTGTATTGAACTACATTTAGCCATTGCAGAAGATCAGAACTAAGTCAAAAAGCTTATACCTAAGAGTTGAAAATCTCTGGAAAGATTAGAAAGAGAGGAAGGGTGAGGGGGCCAATATGTGTTGGAGCAGATAACTGCAAATTTACTTAACTAGTCAAATTTGAGATGTTATATCTTTTGTCCACATCTTTAAGACCAAGAAGTTGATGATAATATCATTTCAGGAAACATAAAGTGCTTTACCAACTACTGCATTGAAACAATGGACTAACTGCAACAGGAGGGAGATATGTCTTAGTGAACCCGTCAAGTGTACTGCTTTGATGCGACAATTTCATCTCTAAGTTACTAAAGAAGCATCAATGCAATTGTACAAGGAAAAGCAGCATGAGAAAGAAGTTTGTCCTATCCATAAGAACCACTGTAAAGTTGCACGAGGAAATCTCAGAACCACAAAGGATAACTGTTGAAGAATAAGATGTCAAACAGTGTAAAGAAGAAAGCGCAATAAGATGACTTTTCAAAAGACAATGCACATTACAGTCTGTGGAAAAGTTTGATACGGTATATTTAAAGAAGAAATGGAAGATTTAGGTCCATGACGAGGTGGCTTTACAAAGATTATATATGGCAGGTAAGGAGCAGATCATCTTAACCATGAAGGAAAAGAGGAGGATACATTAAAGTACCAATATAAAAGACATTGGCTTGCCACCACCACCTTGCAGACAAGAAATATAAAGATTCAAGAGAATAAAAAAAGTTTGGTGTCTGGCCAGTATAATTGGGCACCCTTATTAAATAAGAAAATTTTTATTTAGAAAGATATCATTACTGAATGATGGCCATGCAGTTGGTCCTAGAAGAAAAAAGCATAGCTTAACACTATTATTCCACACAATTGGAGAAGTTAAAAGACAGACAAAAAAGATCCAGCCAACACGAGCAATGAAGTACTTTATAAACAGGAAAAGAACTGGAAGAGAGTTCCATTTTTTCCTTGAGCCAAGCTTTACATGGATGAAATCCTAGAAGTAACAGAACAAAATACTCATCAGGAACTCTATGTCTGAGTTGAAACATTAATCTATCAATGCCAACACAATTATGATGATTTATGCTCTTTTTCTCCATAAAAGGCAAAAAGTTTGAAACTAAACCAATGGGAAACCCATAGGGGCTGGTGCCTGGTGCTGAGAAACCGAAAGCAAAACCATTCATGTGCTAGAACTTTAAAAGGTAAATATATATCCCAAATGCCTATCTTACACCTCTTAGCCATCAACTTCCTTATGTAAGAAAATCCATATCTTAAAACTTACTAGCCATCAACCTCATTATTAAGAAAAGTAAGAGAAACCTTGCTTGATTCATTCGACAATGAAAGCTAGTACACGAAAGACTAACAGCATCCACCGGCAATCTTAAAATCTGACATCCAGAAGAACATAATTCAAGGCAAAGAACCAAAACCAAAAAGGCTAGAACCAGTGATTATCACTGTACAAGCACAAGCCTAGCATTGTTATTGTTGTTATTATTTCCCATACCTCCTCTAAACTCCCCATCATTACCAGTCCCCTCATTGCCCTCATCCCCCTTTGGCACCGTCACGATCAACTCACCGTCGGCCAACACCGCGCTAGCAAGCTCGGGCCTTGTGGAATCAGGCAACCTAAACCTCCACATATCCAACTCCAAATCATTCAACGAAGAAAACTCTAGGTACCCATTTGGCCTAATCACGATCTTAGTAACCCCAGGGTGGATTTCAATTGTATACGCTCTCATCTCTCCAATATTGTCGGTTTCCGCCACGAACCGGAAGCAATCGGAGCTTTCCTCCACCGACACGTCAGCATCTGATCGGAAAGGGAGCTCCAAAACCCGGCTAAAAATGTGGGGTAGCCTCCTTAGCTTTTTGTGTGACCCACCAGCAGATGAGTCTCTTTGATTATTGTTGCCAACGTTTCTGTAGTACTGGATTGTGATGTTGTTCCTTTTCTTGGGCGTCGGATGCACCTTCATAGCTCCTCTGTTTCGGCCAAAGATTCGATCTTTCTTCTGGGTTTCGCTAAAGTTTTAATCTTTGCTTCGAAATTGGGGAGAGAACAAGCAGCCAACAGAGAATGGGCTATAATTAATAGGAAAACGAAAGATGCTGAAGTGATAAGATACGGGGGAATTGGGTAATGGGCAGGATTCAATATCTTAGGGATTGAGATTGTGTTTGTGGAAGGGAAAAAGGAAAAAGGTGATCTAATCACAAAAGGAATGGAAGTGGTGGACTTTCTAAGAGAACAGAGACGGGGCCAAAGAAGACAATGACAGAAAGGGCTTGTGTTTCTGTGTGTCTATCTTGGTCTGTGTCTTTTGCTCGTGCATCTGAGTTTTGTGTGTAGGAGAATGCGTGCTTAAAAAGAAGAATATTTTCGGAATGGTAAATCCTGTTTGGATTTGCCCATGAATTCTCTGTCTCTTTGCTCTAACCTTTTGGGTTTGGTTCTTTGGGACTGCTTTGTCTGAGGAAGAAAGGCATCACTGCAAAAGATGAAATAGATTGGCTTTCGATCATTTGCCCCTCTTCTTTCACGAAATTACAGAGAAACTAACTCGATCCTCGGAAAACAAAAGGAGAAGCTGAAATAATAAAGAAACAAAAATACCCCAAGGTCTCGTTTGGTTGACACGGATTGTTGACGGGGAAGTAATTTTTTTCCTAAAATTTAAATTATTACGTTTGGTTTGTTTTTTTGTAGTCAAAAAAGTCCCAACTTTCCTATTAGAATTTTTATAAGTATCCAAACATGTGAATATTTTTACTTTTCATAGATTTATTTTTCAAAGATTCATATTCCAAATTTACTTTACTTTCCCACTAATCAAACGGGTCATAAATATTAAGATTTAATAATTTATAAAGGAGAAAATTACATTTAACACAGTTGATTTTAATAATACTATTTTAATTCGACTTGAATATAAAATTTATAATTTAATAAAATAATATTATTTAAATTTCCAACCAAAATTTTAAATTGAATTTATATTCATTTTTCATTTGTTTTCAATTCTATTCTGTTATTTACCAACGAATAACTTTTAATTTTTTAAAACATAAAATCTGAGGTTGTTTTTTTTTTGTTCTCATTGTAGAGCAATCATTTTTACTCATCAATGTATTAAAAATAATATCAAAAATTAAACTAGTAAGATAAGATGTTTAAGATTTAAATGGTTTAATAGTATTAGATTGTCGTAAAAGTAGTTAAAAATTGAATAACATTTAAAGTTTTGAAATCTGATTGAAAGAAATTGTCCTCATCTATAAAAAATTTTAAAGATTAATTAAAAAAGAGATTCTTAAATAAAAATAATTGATTTATTAGTTTATAATAATTTATTAATTTACGAAAATTAATTGATTAATTAATAAACTAATCGACTTTTAACAACAATAATTATTAAAATCAATCAAATCAAAAAATTAAACTATTCAAGTTTTTTACTGTTAAACTGATCGAATTGGTTGAGCATTTTAAGCTCATTCAAAGGTGAGCAAATTGTGGACCAAGAAAATCAAACATATAGTAACTACATTTTAAATAATTAGTAGCCTTTAAATATTAGTTTTGAGTGTTTTTGTTTAAATAAATAGTTCACAAGAAAGCCTAAATTTGGATTAGAGAAAGTAAAGTTAAAATTTTTATAGAGGAATTAATTATTTATTCATTGAGTTGGTTGTTTGATTCCAAAGTTTTCACTCAGTGAGACCAAATTCCATGAGTTTGAAAATAACGAAGATGTGTTTTATTTATCACTTAATATTCACTTAGGGTGTGGTTGTTTGGGGTAATGATAACAAGGTACAGGTATGGAATAAAAATTCATGTTTGGTATTAACTTATTATTGAGAAGGTAACACTTTTATTATTCCGTTTTTTACAATACTCCATATTTTTAGATTATCAAAAAAATGAAATTTATTGTTGAGAATACTTATTCTTGCTATATTTATTTTTATTCTTATTCTTATTTTTGTCCGAAAAGTCCCGTTATCGTGTGATAAAAAAAAAAACAAAAAATGGTAATAGTATAGTAAGGTTTGGAATAATCATGTGGTGTTTGTTAGTTTAAGAATCAAAAGACCAAAAGCTTGGGTTATGGTCCCAAGTAATGGCTGTAGTTTTAACGTCTTTTCCTGCTTTCTTGGAGAATTAGTAAACCATAGATCACACTTTTCAGGCCATAAATACGGTATTGTTCACCTTTTGTCTCGTAATCAAATTTTAATTACATCTTAGGTCATATTAATATATAAAAAAAGATAAAATATTTTAAAATATTTTTTATTTTTACTCTCTACTCTTCCAATTAAATTTTAATTACAGCTTCAGAACATATTAGACACAAAAAGGAATAATTAATTAAAAAATATTATTTAAAATTATATATATTTAAAATTTTCATAAAAATTTAAAGATTATATGATTTTTATCTTTACCAACATACATTTTCGATCTCTTATAACAAACATATTGATAATTATATTTTTAAATATGATTACTTATTTAATATCCAAAATTACATGCTGAGATTATACCATATTTTTTAAAGTTAATTATTAAAAAAGCTCAAATTTTTGTCAAAATTTTAATTATAGCTGAACTTGAAAAAGTAGTAATACATTGCTTCAACTTTTTTTTCTTCAATTCTAGCTCAACGTTAATGTTTATGTTAAATTTGCTAACGTGACTTGTTATATATTTAATAAACTTTAATTATTAATATATGCAAAACAAAATTAACACAACAAATGAAGATTAATAAAATGACGTCGTTTAATCATATAATTATAATAATGTTGTTGTTTTACAATGACCTAAATTAGATTATGCAGCCCAAACGATCTTACACTTTGATTTTAGTTTTTCCTTTGATTTTCAGTTTGTTCTATCGATAATTTTACCTTTTGATTTTTAAATTACACAATCCCAACGCCCTCGCTTCAGGAGAAGGAACTAAAAATAAAGAGTTTACTGGTGTAATACGTTATAATGTGATAGTAGTTTGAGATATCAGAAGAACAAACAGAAAATAAAAGACTGAGGACACCATAAGAACAACAAATAATGTCATATTATAATTGAAGAAAATTAAAAATTTGGATATTTTATTGTCATTTTTAAAAATTGGGCTAGAATTGAAAAAATTTAAAAATTTGGACATTTTATGGCTATCTTTTAAAGTTCATATCATAACTAAAAATGACAAAAATTTGAGTTTTTATTGATAATTAACCCTATCTTTTAATTGTAATTTTTAGTTTTATTCTTTGTTTTTAATTTATGCTTTCAAATAAAAATAAAAATATGTGTAGTTATTAATTAATGTAGTTATATTGTTATTACTAATAATAATTACATATTAAATAAAGCTTAAAGACAAATTTTTATTAATTAAATTTATTTTAATATTGATTAATAAATTTCAATAAAAATTTTTATTTTTATTAAAGTAAATAATTTTAAAATAAATTTTGTTTATAAATTAACATTTTAAAATATACTTTAATTATTAAATCAAAATTTTACTTAAAATTTATTTAATTTGAAAATATTTTAAATTTATTTATATATATTAATAAATATTAATTTAATGTAATTTTGAAATTAAATAAATTAAATTATTCATAATTTTAATTAATTAAGTATAAATTAAATTATTCATAATTTTTATTATTGATTAATACATTAAATAATTAAACTATATATATTAAATCAATAGTAACTCAAATTATGGAAAAAAACAAATTTTCATAAATTTAAAAAACTGGAAGAAACCAAATAAAAGCCTCAAATAAATAGATTTGTTTACTAAATTTAGAAACAAAAATAGACAACTTAAAAAATAAAAACAGAAAACTAAAAAAGGTAAATGAAAACATGACTTGTTAAGTTTACAAAAGTGCAAAATTTCCCAAAAAAAAAAAAAAAATACCAAAGTGCATCTAAATGATTGTTATTGTATCAGCACAGCACACTGAAACTTGGAATAACCTAAGACATCAGAAGACATACAAAACAAGTATCAATTCCTACATCTTTCGCTTGAATGATGATAATAAAAGATAGATCTCGAGTTGGCAAAATCAAGAAGAAAAGAAGAAAATCCGTTCCTGTTTTTATCATTCTCAGAATTTGCATGACCTGTTTCGTTTTGGACCTAAAAAAGTGTCGACTGTTGAGACAAGACAAGCCAAAGCTAATTAAAGTTAATCCCCTCAAGCGTGGCATGTGTAAACAAGGAATCTACTTA
>JANTPM010000148.1:51971-64740 GCA_025434745.1 Erythroxylum divaricatum | reverse complement strand
TTTGGAACCTAAAAAAGTGTCGACTGTTGAGACAAGACAAGCCAAAGCTAAAGTTAATCCCCTCAAGCGTGGCATGTGTAAACAAGGAATCTACTTATCTTCTGGGCAGGAAGGAATTCAAGCGTGGCATGTGTAAAGAAGGAATCCACTTAGCTTCTGGGCTGGATTATCTTCTGGGCAGGAAGGAATTCAAGCGTGGCATGTGTAAAGAAGGAATCCACTTATCTTCTGGGCAGGAAGGAATTCAAGTACAAGTTTACCTCTTACTCCAACCTACCATAGTCATTAACAACAATAGTAAACATGACAATATTTATGTACAACCCTTGCCAAAAGGGACAGTGCTTATTCAGTTGTATTCATTTCTGATGCTAATCAGAAGCCCGGTAGATTAAACACGTATGCTCCGATACGCATTATGCTGACAAGTCAAAAGGCTAATTCCTAACGGGAGTAGAAAATATCTCCAGAAAGAGGAGGCGGCGAAGATGGGTGAGGGGTGAGGGGACGAATCATGTGGAAGCAGCTAATGACATGCTTTATATCAAGTTTGATGATCATGTCATTTCAGTAAACAGAACTACTGCATTGAACAAAAGGACTAGCTGTAACAGAGGGAGATTTGTCTTAGGGAACCCATCAAATACATTGGTTGATCCAACAATTTCAGCTCTAAAAGGAGTGGCTAGAGAAGCATCGACACAATGTTCAAGGTAAAGCACTTGAACCGACCTAACACCATGAGAAAGAAGCTTGTAGTATTGCATAAGACCACAGTAAAGATGGAGAGAAATATTTAAGCCACAAAAAGGACGATTCTTGAAGAATCATATGTGAAACAGTGTAAAGAAATAAAGATGATTTTTTCAATAGTAATGTACATTAAAGTGACTGTCCAAAGTCTGATATGGTATATATTAAGAACAAATGGAAGATTTATGTCGGCTGAGTCGCTTAAGAAGCATATATTCTTAACCATGAAGGAAAGAGGGATAAGAGAGGTTTCCTTTTTCCTTAGGCTTTCAAGCTTTATATGGATGAATCCTATAAGTAACAGAACTCAATAGGAACTCTTCGATAGAGATGAAACATTAATCTATCCAATGCCAACACAATCACAATGATTTATGCTACTCTTCTCCAGGAAAAGGCACAAAGTTTGGAGCAAACTAATGAGAAAACCTAAGTGGCTGGTGCTTACAAGCAGGATGCAAAACCATCCATGTGCTAGAACTTCAAAACAAAAACTTGCTTGATTCATTCAACAAGATAAAAGCTAGGATACAAAACCGAGTACCTTCCACCAAGAACTTTAAAATCAAACATCCAGAAGAACATAATTCAAGATAAGAGCCAAAAAGAAAAAAAAAACTTGAAGCAGTAATTTATCACTGTACAAGCACAAGCCTCGCATTGTTATTGTTGCTATTATTTCCCATACCTCCTCTAAACTCCCCGTCATTACCGGTCCCCTCATTGCCTTCCTCCCTCTTTGGAACCGTCACGATCAACTCACCGTCAACAAACACCGCGCTAGCAAGCTCCGGCCTTGTGGAATCCGGCAACCTAAACCTCCACATATCCAACTCCAAATCATTCAACGACAATAATTCGAGGTACCCATTAGGCCTAATCACGATCTTAGTGACCCCAGGGTGGATTTCAATTGTATACGCTCTAACCTCTCCAATATTATCGGTTTCCGCCACGAACCTGAAGCAGTCGGAGCTTTCCTCCACCGAGACGTCAGCATCTGATCGAAAAGGAAGCTCCAAAACCCGGCTAAAGATGTGGGGTAGCCTCCTTAGCTTTTTATGTGACCCAACAGCAGATGGGTCTCTTCGATTATTTTCGCCAACGTTGCTGTAAAACTGGATTGTGATGTTGTTCCTTTTCCTGGGCATAGGATGCACCTTCATAGCTGCTCTGTTTTCGCTAAAGCTTTGATCTTTCATCTGGGTTTCGCTAAAGTTTTGACCTTTGCTTCGAAATTGGTGATTAGTGTCGGGGAGAGAACAAGCAGCAAACACAGAATGCGCTAAAATTAATAGGAAAACGAAAGATGCCGAGGAGATAAGGTTTTGGGGAATTGGGTAATGGGTAGGACTCCAAATCTTTGAAGGATTGTGATTATAGAGATGGAAAGGTAAACAGATGATCATAAAAGCGATGGAAGTGGTGAAGTTTCTGTGGATCGAGAGGAGGAGGAAGGGGCTAGGACTAGGAGGGAAACGACACAAAAAGCTTGTGTCTTTGTGTTGTGTCTCTACCTTGGTCTGTTTTCTGTTTGTGTTTCAGAGATATGCACGAGAACGAGTGCTTTAAAAGAATACTTCTGGGCAGGGGTAAAGGTAAAATATTAAATAATGTTTCGTAAACAAAGGATTTACCTGCGAAATTTCTGTATCTTTTCTCTAAGCTTTTTGGGCCGTGTTGTGGAGGAGCAGTGTCGCCGAAAATATAAAAGAGAACGGCTTTTGATCATTTGGCCCTCATCTTTCACGAAATTACCAGGAAAGTCAAGCATTTGCTTTTTCCAAAAAAGGGGGAAGAAAAAAGAAAAAGAAAAAGATTGAAAAAGCAACAAAAATACCCTACTTTGTTCTTGACCAACGAATAAGTTCTAATATTTCCATTAAACAAATCATTCGAATTATACAATAATCCGTAAATTATATATTTTAAATAAATTAGTAATTTAAAATTAAATAATATATTCGATTAATCTATAATAAATTGTAATAAGTTTGAAAATTGTGGACATAAAATATTATGATAGACTGCTTTTATTTTCCTAATTTAGCAAGAAAACCTAATTTTTGATTGGAATATGACAAAAAATTATTTAAAAAATTATCATTTATTCATGAACTTGAATGGTTTAAAAGCTTTTATGGCTAAAAAAAATCTTTTTTTTTCAGGATATGGACTTGTTAATGTTTTAAAAACAGATCGAAAGTTAAATTAATAAAAAAAGAGTTTTAATGTTTTAAAAGTTTTAAAGATTAAAAGATCAAAAATTTAAAATATGATTGAAAAACATTTTTTACGATAAAAGGAAAAATTTGAAGTTTAATTTAACAAAAAATTGTTAAATAAAAATTAATTAATTAATTTTAATTTACAAAGATTTATTATTTTACAAAAATTAACCGATTAATTAATAAATTTCAGTTTTTTCAAAAAAAATATTGAAATAAATTAAATCGAAAAGTTGAAACCAAACTTTGGATAATTTAAAATTTTGCCAATAAACCCAGTCAAATTGGTTTTTGTTGCCACTGATATAGTGCACATTTTTTTAGACTTGATTTTTTTTTAAATATCAAAATATTTTATAAATTTGAATTTGGTTTTTCATAATTAACGAATCAATTACAAAAAAATCTGATTTAGTAAAAATTTTCAGTTTTATTTCTCGAATTTTTTAAAATTTATTCATTATTATAATATTTATTCAGTTGTAATTAGACAGAACTTAACTTAATTATTAAATTCAAAAGGACTTCTATACGATTTAGTAGTTACTGATTGGTTTTTTTATAGTTGAATTAAGAGTTGTTATAAGATCAAATTCAAATATAAGTAGGAAAAATCATTAAAAAATAATGCTTTCCTTGTCAAATTAATATTATGACTCTCTACTCTTTTTTTAATCACTCCTTGATGAATTAAATGAAGTCAGCACAACTAATACTATAAAGAAAGGCAAATTATATGAGTATTTAACATGCATGCGAAGCAGAGAGCATAACATGCATACGTAGAGTGACAGCAGGTAACGAAGCTTCCTTGATCCTTCGCAGAAAGGAGGAATTTTGGTGTTAGTTGAGAATGGGAAAGACACCTGACACTTTAGTTTTGTCTTCAACGCGTTCAGTTCAGTTAACGAAATAAAGGTCGTAGTTTCAACTTCTTTTCCTTCTTTCTCGTACCAGAAATCACGTTTTCTGGCCACAGGAACAGGAGTGTCGGTTGCCCTTTTGTCTGATAAAGATTGTCCGTTCTCACTTTCAGGTTACACGAAGCGTTCAATCGTGTCGTATAAGATTGCTCACGGTCAAACTCATGTAGAGACCTGAGACTTAGCTTTTGGCTGTTTGTATTAGACAAATCTCTCAGGGAAATGTTGCGGCAATTACAAGCATTTCATGTTCCACGTTTCTTCTGATATGCTAAAAAGTAAAAACATCTGTTGTTTAACGTTTTTGTTGTGTTTCTTGTCTGAAAGATCCGTTTTCCGGAAGTTGTGGGAAAGTGACACATTGCTTAAATTAATCATCCATTAATTTTTTCATAGATCTGGGAAAAAATGGTGCATCTTCATCTTGTATAGTAAACAGGGAAGAGCTTGTTTACATCTGTCAAAACTGTTCAGTGCGGCCAGACCACCTTAATGGTTCTTTTCTTGGAACAATGTATGATAATGTCAGGTAACGAAAATGCCATTTGCATCAGTTCAACCACTAATGTCTATCACGGAGCATAATATCCCTGACAAGCTGTTTTATGTTGCAGTGACCGAAGTTGAACAGTAACTTACAGCAAATTCAACTTTTCCAGCTTAATTTGGAGGCATTCATCGAGTACGATACAGGAATGATGGCCAGATAATGTACTGCAAAGTTCAACATTCACTGGCACAACGAAAACAGTTAATAACAGAGATTTTGGCCTACCATGACATCTGGAGCATTTCTTTTCCTTTTTCCCCCTCAGAGAATCATCAGCTTTTAAAGATAAATGAGCTTGGACATTATTCCTGGTCTAAGAATCTTCATGATGGTGTGTTCTACGTCTACGCTGAGATCTTCTGCGGTTACCAGTTGATGCTCTGGATGATGAGCTTGAGGTACTATAATGATGGATCTCCTCCAATGGTGCCATATAACCAAAAATGCCATCTAAAGGGTCTTCCATTGCATCAGCAACCGGGTACATCTAACACATTAGCATGAATTAGATAATTTCAAATACAAATCTGAGCAATCAAATCCGATTGTTGGTATTAAATCTGGCATTTTAAGTTTAGTGAAGTATGGTAAGACATGCATCGTCTCCCTTTTACAACATCCCAAAGCTCATCACCTAGCTCCCATTTTCATACAGATTTAAGTGGTGAATAGTCATGAAATACAGACAAAACAGACAGGCAAGCAACAGGGATCTGGATTGTTCTCAAGAGATGCCCATTTAGGTGTGTCGTTCCTGAAACGAGTTAAAGCTCAAGCTCTTTAATTATCAAGTAATATTTAGATGTAAAGCACAATTGTCGAGCTTGTAGTTTTTCACCTGTTATCCATTTTATTTCATATTGGTGAGAGGAAGTCCCCCATTAAGCAAACTCTTGACAAATATATCACTCAATCATATTCTGTAATCTTTCAAGGAACTGTCGCTTAACAGTTTCTTGCAGTTGATAGTAGCTTCTCTTATAGATCTCTAATTGCGTAGAATGTTCCTCCAACATCTCACGGATAATTCATATTCATGACAAGCAACTTGAACGACATAAGTTATTACAACTCTCTACATTATAATTATATGCAAGGGATACCAGATTGCTCTATAGAACACCACCACTTCCAGCAAGTATGATGGGGCCACAGGTGAGCAGAATTCCTTCAATAATAGTAGAGGCAGTAGAAAATCATAAGAGGAATTTAGAATCTAGCCTGCATGATGTGAAACCGTTAAATGCAATACTTTTTGAACTTGTGCTAGGAGAAATATCCAAGTTTTCTTTAGCTATTAGAGTTAGTGGTGCTAAGAATTTCTGAGCTATATTTGAGTAGGTAGTTATAATATAACTTCAATCAATTTTCCAATTAGAATATCTTGAATTTGGAATTTCTTGAACCTACAAGCAGTCAGGGGAGCATCTAGATGCTTTACGAGACAATAAAGACAGAGTCCTGTTCAGTACACAATCAGAGCCAAGATTGCCTTTGAATTCTTGTCCATCCTTTGTAAAATTGTAAATCTTTCTTTCTATTTATCCACGTGAAGAGTGTTGTAGAGGGCTTATAACACATTCCATAAAACCAGTTTCATGCAGTTCTTTCATACAATCAGGTGACAAAATAATCACAAAAATAAGTCTCATCAAGGGTGTAAAACTTGTCTGTTTCACTATATCAATTTCCACATTCAATAACTAAGCCGCCTATAAATGTGAAAGAAAAAAAGGCGAGCATGTAGGATAGTTAAGCATATAAAGGCATCAAAATAAACCCCATACAACT
This sequence comes from Erythroxylum divaricatum, assembly GCA_025434745.1. Taxonomy (NCBI): domain Eukaryota; kingdom Viridiplantae; phylum Streptophyta; class Magnoliopsida; order Malpighiales; family Erythroxylaceae; genus Erythroxylum; species Erythroxylum divaricatum. The sequence continues at coordinate 58,495 of JANTPM010000148.1, read as the reverse complement.
TTAACATGAAACCAGATACCAACCAAATAATCCAATGTTTGTGTCGTAAACATATATTTTTCTTCATTCTCTCAAGCTAATTTCCAAGATAAGTTATTATTTGTACAATGGCAAGAGAAATTTTTCATAGTACTTACAGGAATTTGCCCAGCCCTTTTGACATCTGAATCTCTGGGTGAGTCTGAGCTGCTTGCAGAATTGCTTTCATTTCTAGTTTGGCCATGATCAACATTATCACCAAAGAAATTTCTGTACCGCCACCTCAATATTGGTTTATCAGAGTTTGAATCATCAAAAACCTTTTCTGAGTAGAAGTGTCTATGCATATATTGCATTATTGAAGGGTTATCTCTATACTGCCTTGATATTCTGTCAGAAAAAGACTACGTCAATAAGCTGGAGTTCCTTGCACTGATAACAAAAATAACAGTAGTATATCAAATGAGAGGATTTCAGGTGGCTGACAAGACAAAATAGAGAAGACGTTTTCTTTTTGTTTAAATAAGAGGGGTGATGGGTAAGTAAAAGCTCTACATATTCCTCATATCTTGACAGCGACCAGAAACATAACCACTCTAAATGATAATTACACTGAAATTGGGTTCTTTTTACAGTTGTTAGTACAGTAAACAGTCATAAGGATTTTTTTAAAAAAAAAGTCATAAGGATTTGTTAAAATTATCAAAACCCTAAGACCTATTGGAGAGAAGACAAGGTAAACCTGAAATATCGGGTCCAAATGTGAATGATAAACTTTTGCCCAGAGGATGCCACACTGGCCACAAAGCAGTGTACACTAAGTTCAACTGAGTCTAGTTAAGCCATTTAATAACACAACTCATTTTATTGTCTCAAACCCAGATTTGAGAAGTTTCATGCCATCAAATAACAATATCATATCTTCCTTAGTAGCTTCAAATTTCTAAAAGGCTACAAACTCTATTAGAAAAAATAGTGCCTAAAGAGGTTGAGGGAATAGTCTAGTGTTTAGCATCTCTCAGCGAGATCTTAGATTAAAATCCTCAATTGGGGTGGGAATGGATTCAGGCATTAAGGCAGTACTGGATGAGTACTGCCTAGTGTTAAGTCAAAAATTGCTCAATGTGTCCCTTCTAGACCAAAAAATTAAAAAAGGTACCTACATGGTTCAGATGTTTGGAAAACCAGCTCGTCAACATATACATTTCAAGAAAAAATCGGTTTTATCAGATGGAACTATTGAAAAGAAGCAAATATGCATAAATTCCTACATGTTGGCTAATTCCCTCTGCAGCCGAGTTCCATCCAGAGCAAGAATATGATCAACGCATGAATCCAGGGACCTACCAAATTTCCAAAACCCAAGAAAAGCGGCAGCTCCTAAAAGGCCAAAAGTCCAATAAAGAAAAGAGGGTAAATCACGCAGCAACACAAAAGAGAGCATTCCATAAATTACTAGTATTTTGCATTAAAATCAATCCAAGCTGAGGTATGTAAGGACCAGAGAAAAAGAAAGTTTATGTAACCTCCTGCAAAGTTAACCCGAGCAAACTTGCTTAGCTTTGATGTGGCTGCCAAAAGGCCATAATTGATCAGAAACATTAAAATAATTGTTCACAAATATTTGATAAAAGACACACACATCTGTTACATTGATGGATTTGCAATTACCAACTGAAAGCAAGTTGAATGAAAGGAAGACAAATATTACAGATGGAGCGACAGAACAACCACTGAAGGGATGGTTTCCCTTGCCCAGAACTACCTTATCATACACCTATAAGCGGCTGCAACAGCAACGTTAACATACACAATTACACTCCTATATATTACCATTTCTTGAGAGAATCTTAACAAAAATGCTTTCCATACCAAGCATAATAAATATCTAGCTACTACAGTTACGAATAACCGTCAGCAAAGTAGAAGTATTATTCTCCAGGTTAGGATGATATCAACATTATGCATCCAAGGGCAACATTTGAAGGCAGAAACTCCCAGATTTTCAAATACAAATGTCATCTGGAACTGAAGACTATATGCTATGCGACTTTAACAAGTCTACAAATTTACATGCATGTATAAAAATCACGTAGATCATATGTTGGTTTGTCTAATATAAAAATCAACAAATATGAAATGTAAAAGCTGGCAGTCTGTACAACAACACACATTTCATAATTATGGAGTTGACTTACATTGAAATACTGCAGGAAAAAAAACAGTAACAATTAACATTTCAGATACTTAGAATAGTAACCTTTTGGAGTGAAATGAAACACTGCTTTCAACTTCCCTCTAATGGGGAAAAAAAGCACATAATAAGCCATTCCCTCAACCAAGAAATCAACCCAAGACTGAAATTCAACCGTGTATTCCTGGATGACAACCACTACATAAAAACCAGTGTATATATATATTATGAAACTAGACTTGGAGGTTATAAGATACCTGAAACATAGCAATATTCCTGTGTATTCCTGGATGACAATCACTATATATATATATATTAATTATGAAACTAGACTTGGAGGTTATAAGAGACCTGAAACATAGCAATATTCCAGGTATATGTTAAGACTCTATTTATTTTCTCGTATTTTAAGGTGCATAACCTGACCTCAAACAAGAATCTAAGCAAAGATGGACAAACTCTTGCCATTACCATATTAAAGGAATAGAATGACCAAAGCAACCTCATAATGTGAGGGCAAACATTCAGAATTCAGTCAATTTAAATTCTATATAGAGGCCCAACCAACCAATAGCCGTTAGCCAGAACCCACTGGTTCCTCGTTTTTGATTCAGAAATCAAATATAAAGTTCTGCTATTATCAAGTTTTGTATTTGAGATACCCTGATAACTCATTCCGAGCATTACCTAATCATAGACAGGAATGAAGAAACATACCTGCCCATGCAATAGCACCACCAACAAGAGAACCAACCGTAAAATCTCTAACAGCCTTAGACTTGCAGGTCTGAAGTATATTTTCTTCTTGAGGAGTCAATTTCTCCTAGGAATTAACCAATGAGCCTTTCAGGCTAAGATAAGAGTGCCCTTCAGGCTATAAACACAGCAGTTTGCAACATCTATTTGAAAGCACTAAAAATGGCAGCTCTAGCTTTCAGCAATATACCTCTTAGGCAACTTCCTCAAACCTTAAAGATTTTTCCTGTTAAAACCGTCTTTTGAAAAAGCAACTCAGAAAATCTAATCATTGCCACCTAGAACATGGTGCTGATCCCATCAGAAACTCGAAAAAGTAGAAATTTTGGAACCCTAAATCATTGCCAACTCAGAAACTCTAGTGTTCAGTACTATTTTAACGACAAAAAAAGAAGACCCCGATGCTCTACCAAAATCTAAAAGCCAAAAGAGAATGCTAGAAAGTACCTTTTGGGAAGTGAGATTTTGTTCAAGCACGAATAGAACTTCCCCCATTTTATCCAGGAATGCTTAATTTGATCCTCCAATCCTTGAAAACGTAATCTTTGATCCCTGGCTAGCCTGGCACAAGATATCAGAGAACTGGACACCATCGAAAGATCTCAGCAGTTACAGGCCTAGGTTCCAATTCAGGCCCAATTGTACGCCCATGTGAACCCAAAGTTTGTTACTTTTTGCCTCCACCCTCAAAAGTCAAAATACCCGAAACCTCGGTAAAACCCCGCGAAAATGGCTACTCAAAGCTCGCCCATATTGTTCCTACCTATCAACTCCACCAACACTACTAAGTGTACTACTCTCCTCGGATCTCTCCCTTCCTCCTCCACTTCCTCTCTGTTTCACCTGAAACAAATCCATGCTCAAATCCTTCGTTTTGATTTCCGTCATTTACTCCTCCTCAAACTAATTATCTCTTCTTCATTCTCTTCCTCATTTTCGCTTCCTAGCCTTGAATATGCTCTCGCAGTCTTCGCCCATCTACCGCAAGTCCCCGATCCTTCTCTTTCAAACATGCTCTTCCGATCGCTATCTCGCAGCGCGGAGCCGAAAACCACCCTTTTGGTGTATGAGAAGATAAGGCAGAGGAGGGGATTGGGTGGTTTGGACAGGTTTAGCTTCCCTCCGCCACTAAAGGCGGTTGCAAAGACTTGTGAGTTGAATGAGGGTATAGAAATTCATGGGATTGCTGTCAAGTTGGGGTATGATGACGACCCTTTTGTGCAGACTGGTTTGGTGGGAATGTAAGTAGCGTGTGGGAGGATATCGGATGCAAGATTGGTTTTTGATAAAATGTCTCATAGAGATATTGTCACCTGGAGTATTATGATGAATGGGTATGTGTAGGCAAATTTTGATCCATGAAGCTTCTTTCTTTAATGTTCATTCTTCAATGGACTGATTGTGATTTCGAAGGCATTGTATAAGATAATTTAGAATCTCATTCTGGTGTCCAATGAAGATTTGAGTCTGTTTTCACTTTTAAAGTGGTGGTTTTGATTAAAGTGTTTGGTTGGATATTTGTTTACAAACAGTTACTTCAAGAGTGACCTTTTAGATGAAACCCTGCGGCTTTATGAGGAGATGGTAATCGATGATTTGCAGCCAGATGAGATGGTTCTCTCCACTGTCATATCTGCGTGTGCTCGAGCTAGAAACTTGAGCTATGGAAAAGCTGTCCATGATTCTATTGGTGAACAAAATGTCAAACTTGACTCTCATTTACAGACTGCACTTATCACTATGTACATAAGTTGTGGTTGCATGGACATTGCTAAAAAATTGTTCATGGAGATGCCATCAAGAAACTTATTCGTCTCAAGTGCCATGATTACTTGATACGCAAAGGTTGGACAAAGATGCTCGTTGGATTTTTAATCAAATTGCTGAAAAGGATTTGTTTTATTGGAGCACGATGATTTCAGGCTATGCTGAGAGTTACCAGCCCCAAGAAGCTTTTAAATTATTTAATGAAATGCAAGTCCGGGGATTCAAACCTGATCAAGTTACCATGCTAAGTGTGATTTCAGTCTGCGCTTATCTGGGTCTACGGGATCAGGCCAGGTATATTAATGCGTATGTTAAGAAGAATGGATTTGAAGGAGCTTTGCCTGTAAATAATGCTCTAATTGATATGTATGCCAAATGTGGGAGTTTGGAAGAAGCAAGAGCAATTTTTAAGAAGATGCCACAGAAAAATGTGATATCTTGGACTAGTATGATTAACGCTTTTTCCATCCATGGAGATGTAAATAGTGCTTTAAGCTTCTTCCATGAAATGAAATCCGAAGAGATTGAGCTCAATGGGGCGACCTTTACGGGTGTGCTTTATGCTTGTAGTCATGCAGGACTTGTTGAGGAGGGCCTCATCAATGATGAATGAGTACAAAATTACTCCTAAACATGAGCATTATGAGTGCATGGTACATTTATTCGGCCGAACCAGTCTCTTGAGAGAAGCTATCCATCTTGTGGAGACAATGCCACTAGCTCCCAACGTTGCAATCTGGGAATCTCTAAGTGCTGCTTGTCGTGCTCATGGAGAGACTGAAGTAGGAGAATATGCTGCAAAACAGGTTCTCAAGCTCGAGCCTGACCATGATGGAGCCCTTGCGATATTATCCAACATTTATGCCAAAGAGAAAAGGTGGGAAGATGTAGGGCGGATGTTAGGATTCCTCCTAGTGCTTAGCCTGTTAGTGTTAGTTTACAGCCCACTAAGCCCATCAGACTTACATCTGTAGGGGTAAGATAGGGAAGGGAGTAGAGGCCACATAGGCAGCATGATAGGAGTTAGTTATGGAGAGAGAAATTGTGAAGGTAAGGGACGAATATAGAGAAATCGGATAGAGAGGGGAGGATCATCAATTTTCATACTGTCAGAATACAGATATACACCGGAGCTGAATGGAGAGGAGTTTATTGTGGATGCATATGTATTTGACACGGGAGGGGCAGATCTAATCTTGGGTGTTGCTTGGCTAGAAACACTAGGGGTGGTGAAGGTTGATTGGAAGAGAAGGTATATCTCATTCGTTTGGAAGGGAGTAGAGGTTGCTCTGCAGGGAATTCATATGTATGCTTCTTCTCCTCATGTAATGCAATCAATTTTGAAGCATCAAGAGTTGGAAGCTGAAGGATTGTTAAGGTCTTTAGAGATCGGAAGAACTCTAACTGATGAAATGGGAACCTTGAATAAGGGTCAAAGAGATGATTTGGGGGCTGTTTTATTCAGTGGCTTGTTCGTTGGGGAGGCACACCAGCAGAAGAAGAAGGGCAATCCCCTTTCATCCACCTTGAGGACAAGGAATTCTTGGTCAAGTTTTTCTGCATCAGGATTCAAGGTTGAATCTGACACTGCCAATCAATCATGTCCACCAGTTGATGGCCGACGGGCAGAAAATACTGCTTGGGAAAGGAATGGGACTTTAAATCAGAATTCATCTTGGGATACAACTGCAGCAGCTAGTAAAGCTGTTGTCATCCACCTTGAGGACAAGGTGCCTTTTGAGGAGGAAGGAATTGATAGCACCCCTCCTAGTGATCAGCATGCTAGTTAGGATCAGTCTGTTAGTTAGTATTAGTAAACAGCCTACTA